>PVKH010030108.1:0-12571 GCA_004027955.1 Chaetophractus vellerosus | reverse complement strand
GATATTAAACAGAGAAGTGTCATGACTTTTGCATTTTAGAAAGATAATTTTGTCATCAGGAGGTAAGAAAATATGCATGAGGACAGGAAGGGAGACAAGACTAAAGATAGACTGGCTAAGAGGCTTCTATTTCAGAGGCACCGAGAGCAG
Organism: Chaetophractus vellerosus; assembly: GCA_004027955.1. Lineage (NCBI taxonomy): Eukaryota > Metazoa > Chordata > Mammalia > Cingulata > Chlamyphoridae > Chaetophractus > Chaetophractus vellerosus. Next base: position 12,421 of record PVKH010030108.1, on the reverse strand, counting down.
GAGCCAAGTTGTGGCAGAGAGCGGGCGAGAAAGGAGCAGGTGCTCTGAGAAAGGAGGTGGGTCCCCGGGACATGGGGCTGAAGGAGGACGAGGTGAGGCGCTGACTCCGCTCAGCAGCTGTGGGCGCGGCAGGTGGTGCCTCCACTGCGGTGAGGGATGCCAGGCAGGGCAGTGGTGATGCCGGTAAGTTCCGAACGGGACACGAGCTCTCAGAGTTCTTGTCGCCCCGGACCTCCCGTGCGTCCAGCCCCCACCATGTGTCCACTCCCTGTGCGTTCGCTTGCCAGTCGCTCATGTGCTGCATTTACTGCCCACTGCTTTCCTCACATTCCTCCTGATGCTGTTGGGTCCTTTTATAAAAACATTTCTCGTGCTCGCAGTCACATCTCCCTTTCCCCTCCGTTTGAGCTACGTCTTCCTGATAGGAGTTCATTCCCATGTGGCTCCTTTCTTCTGTCACACGCTGTGTGGTAGGAGGCTTTCTCACTCGGCCTCACCAGGGTCCCTGTAAGAGTAGGGGTGTGCTGGTGAGTGCAGGGAAGAAAGTTTAGGGAGGGAGTGTGCAGTGAGTGGCCGAGGAGCGTGGGAAATACAGCCTCCTTTGCTTAATGCGGGGAAAGTTCCAGCATCTGCCAGTGGGGCAGGACGGCAGCTTCATCGCCCAGTGGAAAGAGCACTCTGCCCAGAGCTTACAGGCCTTTTCTGTTTTGTGTGTATGTGATTTTTTTACTACAAAAGCAGGAAAATTATCGTCTATAGATAAGCATTAAGAAGAAGAATAGACATGATACAGACACCCACACTTAATCATGAGTAAAGCCTTGGCGTGAAGAGTTGTGTGTGAGGTAAGGAGGGTCTGTCTCAAAAGTGGGATCAGAATGTACACACTGTAAATCTTGAAAAATTACCACCTTTGTCTCTGTTTAGAAGCTTGCATTTTCAGATACGCTGTTTGTTGCTTATGGGCCCTGTGCTTATTGAAAGCATTCCTGAGATGCTGCCCGTTTGACCGCTGCTCTCTAACAGCAGCGGGCTCTTGCAGCATGCTTCCCCGTGTTGGCCCTTTTCCTCCACTCTACCTAAGCTCCCCGCAGGTGCACTTCAGTGTGAGCTGGAGCACTCGAGACTCTGCTCATTCCCACTCCATGCTCTGACTGCCTGAGCTGCAGGGTGATCCAGGGGAAGAAGGAAGAGCAAGCTGGGAGGAGGGAGACGAGAAGGAAGTTGGTCTTGGGCTTGGCCCCGTTGGCCGTCCCATTAACGGGTCAGCTTTTCCATTCCCCGCCTCCACCTTCATCCTGTCCCTCTTCTCTACCCCTCATCCTGCTTTTCCTAGTCTCTTCAGTTCCCTGGTATTACATAATATTCCTGTTATGATCAGTTCCTGTTTTGTCAGGGAAAGGAATTGTGACTCTTTCAGGGAAAAACCCTTTTCTAACATTAGTAGTGGTAGCTGGTATCCAATACATGATCTCATAAGGGAAACATCCCATTTTGCTGGCCTCTCTGTTCCTGTCTGAGTCAGCCCACAGGTGGGGTTACCTTTCGCCTCAGCCTGGCTTCTGCGGGAGTACAAGGAATTTCTCTCATGCTGATGGAACTGCAGACTTCAGTTAGGCCAGCTACAGAGTGATCACTTTTGCTTATTCACACCAATTAATTAGCAGATTCCTTGGCTTATTTATATCACTCCATGAAAAAGTCGCATAATATCGTACCAGCATGCATACAGTCACTCGTTAAAAAAATTATTAAAAACTTTAAATGTATTTAAAAGCAGAGAGAGTTCCAAAAGAACCCCGATTTACCCATCCTTCAACCTAACAATTACCAATTCATGGTCAGTCTGTGCTCCCAACTTCTCATCTACTCATCCCCCCATTATTGAAGCAAATTCTAGACATCATATTATTATTATTATTGTTGTTTTAAAGATTTATTTTTATTTATAATACATCCCCCACCCCCCCTTTGCTTGTTCTTGCTGTGTTCGTTTTTCTCTGTGTTCCTCTGTGTCTGCTTGTCTCCCCGTGCTGGGGCGACCTGCTGAGTCAGCTCACCGGCGCGGCGGCCTACCTGCTCGTGGGGGCTCGCCCTTGCTCACGGGGGCTTGCCTTTGCCTGCGGGGGCTTGCCTTTTTGCCCGCCTGCGGGGGCTTGCCTTTGCTTGCGGCGGCGTGCCCCGCCCGCGCTAGCTTGCCTTCTCGAGGTGGTCCACCCGTTCGAGGAGGCCCGGGGACTGAACCCAGGGCCTCCCATGTGGTAAACCGGCGCCCTACCAACTGGGCTATACAGCCGACACCCCATATTATTTTATCTGCAAGTGTTTTACTGTATATCTCTAAAAGATAAGGACTCAGACACACACATAAATCACACCTAAAAAACTGACCACATGTCCTTTATCTCAATCCAGTCAGTGTAAAAATTTCCCCAGTTGTCTTATCATTTTTCAAGTGTGTTTGAATCAGGATCCTAGCAAGGTTCATAGATTACAGCTAATTGATAATGTCTCTTAAGTCTTTTAACCTATCAGTTCCCATTTCCTCTTTTTTTCCCTTGCAATTTATTGTTGAAGAAACTTTGGGTCCCTTGCCTTACAGAATTTCCCATATTTTGGATTTTGTTGATTTCATCTTCATAGCATCCTTTAATACATTCAGTTTTTAAAGAAACCCTACTTGTTATTGTAAAGTATTCTGAAGTATTAAGTATTAATGTTAAATATAATATGTAAATATTTATAATGTGAAATATAGGCATTTCTGTTTTAACACGATATATGTGTTTGTGAAAAATGCCATGTTTTGCAAAATTGCATATTAAAAATAGCAGCTTTAGGGGAAAATTGAATAAGAGGCAGACTGCTAAAATCTGTGTAACTGGAAACAGAACACACAAGTTGTCTGCCTGCCCCCTTTGGGTGTGTGGGTGTGCGCACCCACACACGCTAATTGTTGCCTCAGGAGATAATTCACAGAACCCAGGAAGACGCTTTTCCAATGGTGGATGAGCTACCCGGCATCATAGAAACAAGTGTTGTCGCAGAACTGACTACACAAGAGAAGACTGGGGAATGACATCAAGGCCTCTTCACTTTTTTTCATTGGCTTCAAAAAGTGTCGATGCCATTCGCAGACTTGGACTTGGCATTTAATTATCAGGTTTAACTGCTTTGAGAAATTCACCTAAAATTTAAGACTCTTCCCATGATGGCATATGGTAGATTGCTTTGATTTATCCTATCCTACACTGACTGAAGTGGCTAATTACTACAAAGCAACAGATAAATGGATCCAATAATAGGGTTCTGAGCACAAAAAAACTTACTTTCAATGATTGTTTAAATATGTTGACAAGGAAACAAATAAATGATTAAGAATAATTAAGTAAGATTTTAAGGCATTTTGGATCAATGAAAATGTGAAGACACGACTAGGACTATGAACTGAAGACAGTAATGGAGCCCCTTACTCTGTACCACCTTCAGTGATAAAATGGGCGGCCGCGTCTTGCTGCTGATCACACCCTGGTTCCACCATGTTAGCCGTATAAAATTCCTTACACTCAGTAGTGGAACAGCCAGCCCAGAATCTTTTATGTAGCCACTTGTACGGTCTTCAGCTTAATTTGCGTGGCAACAAATTCATATGTACTTGTCTAGCTAAGAAGGAAAGAGCTATACACAGTATATTTTTTGTGTTCCTTCATAGTATGTATCATTCCATTCTTACATGGGTAGATGGATAGACAGACAGACATACATATATACACACACAAACAACATGTAGTCACAAATTAGGTACCTAAAATTTGATCTGTAATAGTAGTCAATACAGTGTTGTGAAAGTATTTACATTCAAGGTTTTCTTTTATTTCTTATGTAAATTGGAGGTTTAAGAACCTTTATTCCAGAGGAAAAATCAGCTTCAACACCAGCTTATTGTTTAAACTGTCCCAATGAGATTGCTTTGATAAAAACTAATTGTAATTAGTACAACAAATATTTTTATATAAATGATCATTAAGAAAGTACTTGAAGCTACCTGAAAGCAGTTCTTTTAAGTAATTTAAAATTTCCTTTAGTCTTAGGAGTTTTTTGTAATTCAAACTATTTTGTAATTAAGTAATCGGAACAGATTACTAACCACCACTGAAAAGGGTCAAAGGAAATCTTGTCTTTTGTAGATTGACTCTAAAGTAAAATATATTTACTTTAAATATTTTTAAAGTATTATTCTGATTTGTTCACTTGTTTGGCCAGTCCTTCCATGGAGATTGTAGAAGAAAATTAAACCCAGCCTTTAATATGTAATAGTTTACTAATAACTCTAAGTGTAGTTTAATATAAATTTCTTAATGCTGATGATTGATTAAAATGTCATCTTATGTAATTTCATTGGAACTACTTTATGCCACCCAAAAATTTCTGCTTAAAATTCAATCTTAACCTAAAACTTTACTGGAGTTTCCAAATAATTACTTTATTCTCTATAAGATTTAAATTATAAGTTCCTCTTGTTCGTCAGTTATCAGAGTGCTGGTAGGTCTTTGTTTGTGAAGGTTCTATTCTTATCTGAAGCAGGCTAAACTTCTCTAGGAAGTTCACTCACAGTTTTTATTTCTTCCAGCAGCAGTCAGTGTCTGCCAAAGAGCACAGGATGAAATGGTTTGGTCTTTGATTTATCATCAGTTGTTTTTTAACAAGTTTATCTTTTTTTGCATCAAAAGAGTTGTTTTAAGCAAGGTAGCATCCAGCCTCCAGTTACTTCTCTCCTCTGACATTTGTCTGTGACTCCTTTTGTAATTCTCAGTCTGACTCTTAAAATCATGGAGTTTCTACATTTTACTTGACTGATTTTGAAGCATTTTGTTAGCCTGAACTCCAAATAGCTTTTTAACAAGCGCTTAAACTCATTTTATGTCTTGATTTCAGTAAACTAGATTTAGTGGTGTTTCTGTATCTACAAACCTGGGGAAGCTACTTTACCTAAGTAAAATCCAAAACATCAAATGAGAGGTCTCTTTATGAAAGGAAGGTAGCTTTTATAGGAAATTGTTGAATAGACTCTGGAAATCAGTAAATTTGGGCTTCTTTGATTTGTATGTATCACTGAAACTTGTTAATAGAGTATCAGCTTTTGAATATTTATCTAACTCTTATTCTAAAGTTGTTAAAGTTTCAGATTGAAAATTGTAATTTCCAGTTTACTTTGTGATCTTAAGGAAGTAAGTCTGCCTTTAAATCTTTTTAAAATTTTTCTGACATGCTTTATGAAGTTAAACAGTCACATTGTTCATTCATTTAGTTGTCAATCACTTAATTTTAGATGATCATCCTTGCTTTCATCCCAGAAGCATGTTTTTTAATGGACTTCAGTTACTCAGAATCAGATTAATCATGATACCTGACCCATTATCACCATTGGTCACAGTTCATTTTAGACTCCTTTTAAGGCTGACTACCTTGCGTGCACCTTCTTAGAATTAATGGATCTAATGAGTTAAAGTTATGAGTAAGCCATAAACAGAGTCTGCTTTCTAGTAAATTGTGCTTTAAAACTATAGGATCAGGAATAAGACACAATCCCTGTGCCCAGTCTAGTCGGGAAGCAGGAGACATATGTGTACGATCAACTGAAGCAGAGGCCTCAAGTGCTGTGCCATGATGTAGTGATTCTGCAGCTTGTGCAGAAAGCATCCCCATACACTTCTGCCTTCTGTGTTGTTTTGAAACAAATCCCAGAAATCATAACACTTCAGTGTTTCAATATATATCTCTAAAGGAAAAGGACTTTTTAAAAATGCATAATTCCATTACCATTTTTATATTCTATGAAAATTGAAAAGAATTACATACCATCTAAGTGTTCAGAGTTTCAGTTTTCATAAATATCATAAATAAAATATTGTTTTTCCTTATTATAGTGTCTTTGAATTAGGATTCAAATAAGGTTCACCCATAACAATTGGTTGACATCTTTTCAATTTCTTTCAAACTAGGGTTCTCCATATCTCTCTCTATCCTTTACTTATACTTTCTTTTTTCTCCATACAATATTTGTTTTTTGTTGTTGTTGTTTGTTTGTTTTTAAGAAAATATAATTGTTTGTGTTGTAGACTTTTCCTACAGTTTAGATTTTGCTAATTGTTTCCCTTTGGTATAGTTTAACATGTTCTTTTGTCTTCGGAGTTTTCTATAAATTGATAATTAGATATAAAGACGAGATCACATTTGGGGCTGTGAGGGGCAAGACTATTTCCATCAGGAGATGGAAGTGGCTGGTTGTCCCAGTTCCTCAAACCATGAGGCTACAAAATAAGGATATTTTAATTCTCTCATAACACTTGGTATGTTAGCTGGAATAATTTTATAAATAGAAACTTACCCTCATTTACTACTTGATTACCCTGAGGTAGAGATTATATAAACAAGGCAGAGTAAATACTTTATTAATTTCCTTTATTTACCAGTTTTCAAAATAATGAGGAGATTCTCTAGCATTCTCTAAAAATGACCAATGAGTTTTCCTTTTCTGTTTCACTCATGAATCAACTCATCATGATGGGCAACTCAAATCTCACGGTAACTTGGTGGCCTTTGGTTAAGTGTTGGCGCTCTATTGAGGCCCAATAGCTGTTTCTCAAAGGAGAGTAATCTGTAAGTAAGTTGTTTCTCAAAAGGAGAGTAATCTATAGAGAACAGCAGGGCTTTGCTCTAAAATCTTAAGGGTCTCCTGTAGGAGCCTGCCAAAGACTCTAAATAGCATCTCTGTTTGCCACTGAAACTTCCAGCACCATTGAGTTTGCTGGGTCATAGAGCCCAAGTGACAGAGCAGCTTGCATGGCAGCCTGGACTTGTTGCTGAGCCTCCTCTTATTCGGTCCCCACTCACAAATAGCAGCTTTTGAAGTCACTCAATAAGTGGGCCAGAGTAGTACACCCAAATGAGGAAAATGTTGCCTCCAAAATCCAAAGAGGAAAAAAAATCCAAATTGGCCAACTAGGCATTGTACCTCCTTTTTGGTTGTGGGGGGACCAGATCCAACAGCTTATCCTTCACCATAGAGGGGATCTCTCGACATGCCCCACACCACTGATAACCTAGAAATTTCAATGAGGTGGAAGGCAAAAATTCTCCTGAATTTTTTATGGATTTATCTCCCACTCTCCAACATGCTAATGCCTTAACAATAAGACTAGAGTAGTTAACTTCTCGCTCACTAAGTCCAATCAGCATGATGTTATTGATATAATGGAACAGTGTGATATCTTGTGGAAGGAAGAAGTGATTAAGGTCCCTGTGGACTAGATGATGATATAGGTTATTATGAGATTATAACATAGGGCTAGAGGGTTGAAAACTCCTGAGGTAGGTCAGTGAAGGTGTATTGCTGCCCTTGCCAACTGAAAGCATATTGTTTCTGGTGAACTTTATTAATGGTTATTGGGATAAAAGCACTTGGCCAGATCAATAGCTACATACCAGGTACCAGGGGGTGTGCTGGTTTGCCTAAGTAATGATACCACATCTGGGACAGCAGCTGCAATTGGAGTCACCACCTGGTTGTTTATGATAATCAGTTGTCATCCTCCAAGATCCATCTGTTTTTTGCACAGGGCAAATAGAATTGAATGGTGATGCGGTAGGAATCACCACAGCATCCTTCAAGCCCTTGATGGTGCCGCAAATATCTGCAATCCTTCTGGGAATGTGGCATTGCTTTTGATTTACTGTTTTTTACAAGATAGAGGCAGTTCTAGTGGCTTCTACTTGGCTTGTCCTACCGTAAAAGCCCTTACTCTACAAGTCAGGAAACTAATGTAGGTGTTCTATCCCGTTTTATATTCTGGAACTGCGGATATAACCACAGAATGGGTCCAGGGACCCACTGGACTCACCGTGAGAAGGCCTTCAGCTAAATTTCCACTGATTACCTGATCTCCATTAAACCCTGCTATGACTGGTGGACCACAGTGACGTTTTGGGTCTCTTGGAATTAATATCAGTTCCCAGCCAATGTCTAATAATCTCCAAAATGTCTGACTGCTCCCTTTTTTCCCAATGCATTCACCCTGGTAAAAGGCCGTATGTTTCTATGGGGAACTCTAGGAGGAAGATTAACAGTATAAATTTTTAGCAGTGTAGCAGGGTCCTTCCCCAAGGGGACCTGGACTTCCTTTCATTCAAGAGGTTCTGGGTATGTAACCTGTCTCGAGTCTGGGAATTGATTAAGGGGCCCTGACTCTGTTTTTGTGATTGAAAATTTTTGTTGTTGTTGGAGTAGCCTTCAGCTTTGGCATAAAATGTTCGTTTTGTTTTTTTTTTTTTTAATTGAATAACAGTGGTGACAGTGGGCATGCTTGTCTTGTTTCTTAGAGGGAAAGGTCAGTCTTTTCACCATTGAGTATTATATTAGCTGTGGGATTTTCATATATTCTCTTTGTCATGTTATGGAAGATTCCTTGTATTTCTAGTTTTCTACGTGTTTTTATCAACAAAGGATGGTGGATTTTGCCAAATGACTTTTTTGCATGAATTGAGGTGATCATGTTATTTTTTTCCTTTGTTCTACTAGCATGGTGTACTACATTAATTGATTTTCTTATGTTGAAACATCCTTGCATGTCAGGGTTAAAACCCAGTTTATCATGGTGTATAATTATTTTGATTCAGTTTTCTAGTACTTTTTTGAGGGATTATGCATCTGTATTCAAAAGGGGTATTTGCCTGTAATTTTCTTTGTGGTGTCTTTATCTGGTTTTGGTATTAGCATGATGTTGGCCTCATAGAATGAATTAGGTAGTATGCCCTCCTGTTCCGTGTTTTGGAACAGTTTGAGCAGGATTTGTGTTAATTCTTTTTGAAAATGTTTGCTAAAGTTTCCCAGTGAAGCCATCTCATCCTTGGTTTTTCTTTTTTGAAAAGTTCAATATCTTGATTCAATCTCTTAACTTGAAATTTGTCTGTTGAGATTTATTTCTTCTAGAGTCAGTGTAGTCATTTGTCTGTTTCTAGGAATGTGTTCATTTCATCTTGGTTGTCTAATTTGTTGACATACATTTGTTCATAGTGTTCTCTTATGATCCTTCTTATTTCTGTGTGGTCAGTAGTAATACCCCTCCCCCTTTTCAATTCTGATTTTAAATCTTTGCATCTTCTCTTTTTACTTTGGCAGTCTGCTTAATGATTTGTTGGTTTTACTGATCTTTTCAAAGAAGCAACTTTTGGTTTTGTTAATTCTCTCTATTTTTGTTATTCTCCATTTATTTTTGTTACAGATTATGAGGTAATATCATCAAACTATAACCACTAACTAGGTCCAGAGCGTACATTTGGCATATTTTTTCCATATGCTCCTGTTATTAACATAGTACATCTTTGGCATTCATGCAAGAATATTACAGTATTATTGTTGACTATAGTCCATATGTTACATTAGTTGTATTTTCCCCATTTTTCTCCACATTCCCACCACCCTGGTAATAGTGATGTACATTGTTCTAGTTCACAGAAGACCATTCTTGCATGTGCACTGTTAATCACAATTCTCATCCACCTCGGTTCACTGTGTTATTCAGTCCTTAGATTATTCTCTTGCTTTCTTTCAATTGACATTTATATCCCTAGGCTACCCTTTTCAGCCACAATCCTGTTTATAAACCAGCTGCTAACGCACTATAATGTGTTACCATCAACTCTATCCATTTCCACACATTTACAGTCAAGTTAATTAAAACTTTTATATGCATTAAGCATCAGTACTCCTTCACAGCCCTTCTCTTATCTCCTAATAACCTATATTCCAGTTTATAACTCCATGCATTTATTCTTCGTATTTAGTTCATATTAGTGAAACCATGTGATGTTGAAAGTTAACTTTTGTTCACTTGACCTAGAACTTTTGTGCTTATACAGATCAAGTAAGAATTTAGTAGACTGCCCGTCTGTTTTACTGTGATCAACTAACCAGAGCCATAGGTCTCTGTGAGTCAGATTATTCTTATTACTGATTTGACTTTGCTGTCCATTACAATAGCCATGGCCACCTTGTCTTTGGCTATTAAGTACTGCCACTTGACTTCTGCCAATCCATGACCCAATCATCCCCATGTGTGTTTAAGGATCCAAGTTCAGTGGCAGCAGTTCCTACAGTAATACCAGACCTACAGAGAAGAGCAACCACAGAGCTCTTCAGGGATGGTGGAGCTGCTCTCACAAATTTATCCTCAGTCCTGGTAAAAGCTGTGTCATCTGGACATTCCTGGGGTGATTAAGCATGTCTTACATGATAAATCCACTGCAACACTCCAACATCTCAGCTTTTGGATCCCCTCATATACATTATACCAGGGCAGTAGTGGCACTTCAACTTCAGGCTATGTAGGCTACCTTTTGGTCCATGCTTCAGCCAGTCACCCAAACAAACTGTTGGAGCCCTTTCTTACCTCTCAAGGTACAACATTGAATTCAGAATCTTTGCCTAGTGGGCCCATATCAGTAAATTCAGCTTGATCCAATTTTATGTTCCTTCCAACATTATCCTGCATCCTTAATAACTATTCCCGTGCATATTTCCCTTGTTTCCATCTATAAATTGGAAAAAGCATGCAGTTGTTTTGGAGTGTGTGTACCTCCTCATGGGTACCTCACCTTTCAGGGCCTGTTGGGACTTTAGTCTAGTTATAGGTCTGGAAGAAAAGAAGGGTGGTGGGGGTGAGTCATGAGATGAATTTGCAGTGTGTTCCAAGCCAACTACCTCTGGGCATTCCATTGCAGTTTCATGTGGTGAAACAGGGTTAATCTCTTGAGACAGAGATGTGAGGGCTTAGGAGAAGCAGTTACAGGTTTATCATACAAAGAAAACCCAGAATCTAGTGTTGCCCCATGTCATCATCAGCCCATGTGTGCCTATTCCAATCTTCACGATCCCATTCAGTGTTAAAATACAGCAGAAGCCCTGCAAGGTTGGGAATTCAATTTATGTTGTATGTCAGCCACTCACACAGTGAGACTTTGGGTCTGGTTTTCAGAAACCTTAAGGCTGCAGCTATAAGAAGAGTTTCTTCTAGGGCACTTTAATGTCCTTCAGGGCACTTGAGCTGGGAGTTTGAAGTCTTGAGCTCACCCTTTTCTTTAACAACTGTATCTTTAACAACTTATATTTAGGAAAAACCAGGCAACATCGCTATACTTTATAACTCCACAGAATTCTGTTAAGGTATCAAATACGCTGTCACCCAGAGCCTTATCTCTTATAAGCATTTGAGTCGCAGTATCCATTGGTGATTGTTTTTTGCATATTTCTATTGCCAATTCATGGCATGGACTTTCGGTGTCTTTTTTTATTTTTTTTATTTTTTTTTTTAGGAGGTACTGGGGATTGAACCCAGGGCACCTCATACCTGGGAAGCAGGCGCTCAACCATTTGAGCTATATCTACTCCCCTCAGTGCCACCTTGATCATTGGAAATAGAATCATTAGTGCCTTTGAACCTAACCAGATTAGAGAACCAATTCCCAAAACCTCCAAACCCACTCAGAAACCCCATTCTTAAGATTCTGTTTCTCAAGAGCCATTCTCGGTACCAATCTGTATTAGTCAGAACTGAGAGGAGAGAGATTGTAGATATGAGATTATAGGCATTGGCCCGTGCAGCTGTGGGGGGTGTGAATTCTTTAGGGCAGGCCGTAAGCTGAAAGTGCTGATAAAGTTTTCCATGAATTCCCCCAGAGAAGCTGGCTGCCTGAAGTAGAGATAGAAATTCTTTCTGACTGCTGAAATCATCCATTCTCCCTTTATAGCCTTCAACTAATTGGACGAGGATTTTAATCCATGAAATATCTTTGCAGTAAAAATCGGGCTAGTGCTTACTTGACCAAACAACTGGACTTCAAAATCTAGCCAAGCTAACACATGAACTTAACCACCACAGTCCCTAAATATTGTTTGAGAGTTTGCTCCCTACTGGGTTTCATAAGATTTTCCAGACTCACCTTATGCATTTATTTGCACAGTGAAGGCAGTGCTCAAAGGAAAATTTATGGCTATGAATGCCTATATGAAAAAAAAAGAAAGAAAGCTCTCAAATTAATAACCTAACTTTACATGTTGAGGAACTAGACAAATAAGAGCAAAGTAGGGAAATGATGTGGCTCAAGCAATTGGGCTCCCGTCTACCATATAGGAGGTCCAGGGTTCAATACCGGGGCCTCCTGGTGAAAGCCAAGCTGGCCCACGTGGAAAGCTGGCCCGTGCAGGAGTGCTGGCCCTAGCAGAGAGCTGGTACAGCAAGACGACGCAACAAAAAGAGACAGAGGAGAGGCAATAAGAGCTGCAGCAGACCAAGGAGCTGAGGTAGTGCAAGAGATTGAGCGTCTCTCTCCCACTCCAGAAGGTCCCAGGATTGGTTCCCGGTGC
>PVKH010030107.1:0-12544 GCA_004027955.1 Chaetophractus vellerosus | reverse complement strand
ACACCACCCTGCAATAGTTATGTATATCTGCCCTAGCTCACAAAGGACACTCTTGCATCTGTACCATCAACCACAATTCTCATCCACCTCTGGGTTTACTGTTAGTCAGTTCCTAGATTATTCTCTACCTTTCTTTCAATTGGCATTTACATCACTAGACTACCCTTTTCAGTCACATTCCCATTTATAAAACAGCTGTTACTCATTACAATATGTTACCATCAACTCTATACATTTCTACACTTCACAGTAAAGCTAATTAAAACTTCTATATATTTTAAATATCAGTAGGCCATCTCAGTCCTCTTCTTATCTCCTTTAAGACTCACCACCTACCACCAGGTCTTGAAGATATTTTCCTACACTTTCTTCTAGAGGATTGATGGTTCTTGCTTTTATATTTAGGTTTTTGATCCATTTTGGGTTAATTTTTGTATGAGGTGTGAGATCGCAGTCGTATTTCTTTCTTTTGGCTATGGATATTCAAGTTCTCTCAGCACCATTTGTGGAATGGACTGTTCTGCCTGAGCAGGGTGGGTTTGACAGGCTTGTCAAAAATCTTTTTACTGTAGATGTAAGGGTCTGTTTCTGAATCATCATTTCAGTTCCATTGATCTGTGTGTTTGTCTTTATGCCAGTACCATGCTGTTTTTACCACTGTAGCTAGGTAATAGGGCTTCAAGTCTGGAAGTGAGAGTCCTCCAACTTCATTTTTCATTTTTAAGATGTTTCTGGCTTTTCAGGACCCCTTACCCTTCCAAATAAATTTGATAATCATGTTTTCCACTTATTTTAAAAATGCTGGTGGAATTTTTTATCAGAATTGCATTGAATCTGTATATCAATTTGAATAGAATTGATATCTTAATGATGTTTAGTCTTCCAATATGTGAGCATGGAATGATCTTCCAAATATTTAGGTCCTTTTAAAATTTCTTTTAACAAGCACTGAATACAAGTGCTTTCCATTGTTCATTAAGTTTATTCCAAAATACTTGAGTTTTATATGTCATATTTTATTTTCACCACTCTTTTGACACTTTTAGTTACTTTTACTGATATAATCTTAAATTCTAGACTCTCTTCCAATCCTTTCTCTCCTGCCTTTTCTTTTCAGACTGTAACACACCCTTTAGTATTTCCTGCAAAGCTGGTCTCTTGGTTACAAACTCTCTCAGTTTCTGTTTATCTGTGAATATTCTAAACTCTCCCTCATTTTTGAAAGACCATCTTTATGGATATAAGATTCTTTGCTGAAAGTTTTTCTCCTGCAGTAACTTAAATTATCATAACATTGTCTTCTTGCCTCCATGGTTTCTTATGAGAAATCAGCATTTAATCATATTGGGTATCCCTTATATGTTATGCATTGTTTTCTTCTTGCTGTTCTCAGAATTCTCTCTTTGTCTTTGGCATTTGACATTCTGATTAGTATGTGTCTTGGAGTTGTTCTAGTCAGATTTTTTCGGATGGAAGTAAGTTGTGCTTCTTGGAAATGGATATTCATGCCCTTCAGTAGGATTGGGAAATTTTCTACCATTATTTATTCAAATATTCCTTCTGCCCCTCCTCCCTTCTCTTCTCCTTCTGGGACACCCATGACACATATGTTTGCAAGTCTCTTGCTGTCATGTAGTTCCCTGAGAACTTGTTCAATTTTTTCCCATTCTTTTCTTCATCTGCTCTTTTGTTTGTTTGCTTTCAGAAGCCATTTTGTCAAGCCCACTAATCCTTTCTTCTGCTTCTTCAAATCTGCTAATATGACTCAAGTGTATTTTTAATTTCATTTATTTTACCTTTCATTCCTATAAGATCTGTTATTTTTCTATGTATGTTTTCAAATTCTTCTTTGTGCTTATCCAATGTCTTCTTAATATCCTTAATCTCTTTAGCCATCTCATTGAATTTACTAAGGAGATTTGTTTGAACATCTATTGTATTAGTTAGCGTTCTCTTGGGAAACAGAATCAACAGGACATAACTGTCAATAATATAAGACTTTATAAGAGTCTCTCACTAGCCTGTGGAGATGCACAAGTATAGGTTCTGCAGGCAGGCTGCAAGCCAGGGGTTCAGATGAAAGACCTATGAAAGGTCCTTGATGAGTTTCTGGGAGAAGTTGGCTGTCCAAAGACGAGTTGGGAAATTCTCTCTGAATGTTAAAATCACTTCCCCTTTTAAGGCAGTCAACTGGTTGGATAAAGGCGTCATCCATTCTTGATCCAATTTCCCTGATTGATGCAGATGTAATCAGCCATCCATGCAGTAAACTCACTGGTGATTGAAGTCCATAAATCCTCTTGTATTAAAATTAGCCCAGTGCTTGCTAAACCTAATACCTGGACACAATTACCTGGACAAGTTGACACATTAGCCTAAACCATCACTTTCCACCCCTTGTCAACTCAGCAACCATACACATTACCCTAAACCATACTTATTCTCTAAATAAAAACAATAACATACAAGCATATACATATATTTCTGCCTAACAATGTTTAACTCCCCTGTGTACAACCGGAAATGCATTAATTCCCCACAGAATAGGGTGCAAGTCCTTGGGTAATATTCACTCTTCAACTTGACGTCATTAAATATTATGACATGAAATTAATACAACTTTTTATATGATATGGGAAAAGGTTGGGGAAGATCACATGAAATTCATTTTGTGTACATATACAATCATACTCATAATGAAACAAGGAAGAAGGGTTCATGACTATTACAGTCCTCATTTCTATAACTGGTCAAGTGGTTGAAGTTAATATTTATCACTACCTTCTTCTGCTACCCACTCCATGTTCCTGTTACCTTCAGCAAGCACTTCAGCTGGCCATGGTTCTTTGCCTGGTGGGGTGACCAAAACTTTCATTCCTGAAGATTCTGGGCCATTGTTAGTCCTGCTTGAATTGCTTTGCTGCAATTTTCCACTGACTTTAATCACAGGACATGGCAGTACTAGGAGATGCCGTAGAGGATTTCCTACATTCCAGGCAAACTCTTCTTTATACCCATTAAGTAGATGTAGTCCTATTTCCTCTTCATAGGATCAATCACCCCAGCCAGCAGAGTAATTCCCTTCTTTGACTGTTGATTCACAGGCAAGAGGAACCCAAAGTGGCCAGGTGGCAATCTTAACTTCCAGTTCAATAGAATCATCATTGTGTTCCCTGGTGGCAGTACTCCTCCTTTTGGGACTAAAACCTGTAGACCAGCAGAGCTTAAAGTTGCAGGGACAGGAAGCAAAAATTTTCCTAGTGGGTCACTAGGGGTAATAGTGAGTGATGCCACTCCCATTTTCACCCCTTGATTCCTGGACCCATGAATCCTGGTTATGGGAGAGACAGTACCATAGAGAGGACGCTGATTTAGAGCATACACAGCCTCCTGGAAAACATTACCCCAGTCCTGCAAGCTATTGCCACCCAGTTGTAGCCATAATTGAGTCTTCAAAAGGCCATTCCACTGATCTATTAATGCAGATACTTCAGGGTGATAAGGAACATGGTAAGACCAGTGAATTCCTTGGGCATGTGCCCATTCCCTCATATCATTTGCTGTGAAATGGGTTCCTTGATCAGAAGCAATGCTGTGTGGAATGCCATGGTGGTAGGTAAGACATTCAGTAAGTCCACAGATGGTAGTTTTTAAAGAAGCATTGAATGCCGTAAATGCAAACCCATAGCCAGAGTATGTGTCTATTCCAGTTAAAATAAATTGCTGCCTCTCCATGGTGGAAGTAGCCTAATGCAGACAACCTGCCACCAGGTAGCAGGCTGGTTACCTCAAGAAATGGTACCATATCGGGGGCTGAGTGTGGGTCTCTGCTGATGGCAGATTGGACAATCAGCAGTAGCTGTAGCCAAGTCAGCCTTAGTGAGGAGAAGTCCATGTTGCTGAGCCCATGCTCCATCCCTACCTCCATGGCTACTTTGTTCATGAGCCCATTGGTCAATGACAGGAGTGCCTGGGGAAAGAGGTTAAGCATTAGCCACAGAGCAGATCATCTTATCCACTTGATTATTAAACTCTTCCTCTGCTGAAGTCACCGTCTGGTGCGCATTCACATGGGACACCAATATGTTCATATTTTTTGCCCACTCAGAAAGGTCTATCCACATACCTCTTCTCCAGACCTCCTTGTCACCAATTTTCCAATCATGTCGCTTCCAAGTCATTGACCATCCAGCCAAACCATTGGCAACAGCCCATGAATCACTGTAAAAACGTTCCTCTGGCCATTTCTTCTTCCAAGCAAAATGAACAACTAGGTGCGCTGCTCAAAGATCTGCCCACTGGGAGGATTTGCCCTCACCGCTATCCTTCAAGGATGTCCTAGAAAAGGGCTGCAGTGCCACAGCTGTCCACTTTCGAGTGGTACCTGTATATCATGCAGAACCATCCGTAAACCAGGCCCGAGTTTTCTCATCCTCAGTCAACTGATTGTAAGGGACACCCCAAGAGGCCAAAGCTGTGGGCTGGGAAAGAGAAGGTAACATGGCAGGGTGGTGACCATGGACATTTTGGCTACTTCCTCATGTAACTTACTTGTGCCTTCAGGACCTACTTGAGACCTATCCTGTATATACCACTTCCACTTTATTATGGAATGCTGCTGTGCACGCCCACCTTTATGGTTTGGTGGGTCAGACAATACCCAGCTCATGATAGGCAACTCAGGTCTCATGGTAACTTGATGGCCCATGCTTAAACATTCAGTCTCTCAAGCCAAAAGCTGCTTCTCAAATGGGGAGTAGTTATCTGTGTTGAATGGCAAGGCTTTGCTCCAAAATCCTAAGGGTCTGCATTGTAATTCCCCTGCCAAAGACTCCAGACAGCATCTCTATTTGGGGCCTGCCAAAGACTCCAGACAGCATCTCTATTTGCCACTGAAAATTCCAGCACCATTGGATCTGCTGTATCATATGGTCCAAGTGGTAGTGCAGCTTGCACAGCAGCCTGGACATGTAACAGGGCTTACTCTTGTTCCAGTCTCCAAGCAAAACTAGCAGCTTTTATGGTCACTCAGTAAATAGGCTGGAGTAACACACCCAAAGAGGAATGTGTTGTCTCCAAAATCCAAAGAGGCCAATTAAGCATTGTGCCTTTTTTTTGGTCGTAGAAGGGGCCAGGTGCAACAGCTTATCCTTTACTTTAGAAGGCATATCTTGACAGGCCCCACACCACTGGACACCTAGAAATTTCGCTGAGGTGGAAGGACCCTGCATTTTTGTTGGATTTATCTCCCATCCTCTCTCACACAAATGCCTTACCAATAAATCTAGAGTCTTTGCTACTTCTTGATCAGTAGGTCCTATCAACATGATATAGTCATTATAATGGACCAATGTGATGTCTTGTGGGAGGAGGAGGTGATCAAGTTCCCTGCAGACAATTTTATGACATAGGGCTGGGGAGTTGATGTACCCCTGAGGCAGGACGGTGAAGGTATAATGCTGCCCTTGCCAACTGAAAGCAAACTGTTTCTGGGGATCCTTACTAATGAAAATTGAGAAAAAAGCATTTTCCAGATCAACAGCGGCATACCAAACACTATGATACCACATCTGGGACAGAAGCTGAAATTGGAGTCAACACCTGCTTAAGTTTATGATAATCTACTGTTATCCTGCAAGATCCATCAGTTTTCTGCACCAGCCAAATAGGAGAGTTGAATGGGGATATGGTGGGAATCACCACCCCTGCATCCCAAATCCTTGATTGTGGCACTAATCTCTGCAATCCCTCCAGGAATCAGGTATTGCTTTTGATTTGCTATTTTGCTAGGAAGGTGCAGTTCTAGGGGCTTCCACTTGGCTTGTCCAACTATGATAGCCCTCACTCCACAAGTCAGGGATTCAATGTGGGTATTCTGCCAGTTACTGAGTATGTCTATTCCAATTATGAATTCTGGAACTGGGGAAATAACCACAGAATGGGTCTGGGGACCCACTGGATCCACTGTGAGATGGACCTGAGGTAAAACTCCATCAATCACCTGACCTCCATAAGCCCCGACCCTGACTGTTGGACCACAGTGATGTTTTGGGTTTCCTGAAATTAATGTGACTTCTGAGCCAGTGTCTAATAATCCTTGAAAAGTCTGATCATTTCCTTTTCCCCAATGCACAGTTACTCTTGCAAAAGGCCGTAAATCTCCCTGGGGAAAGGTCAGAGGAATATTAACAGTATAAATTTTTCGCAGTTGAACAGGATCCTTCCCCAAAGGGACCTGGCCTTCTCCTCATTCAAGAGGTTCTGGGTCTGTAAGCTGTTTCAAGTCTGGGAATTGATTTAGTGGCCGTGATTCTCTACATTTGTAATTTGAGTTAGGGTTTTATTCACTCAGCCTAGAACTCTTCTGCTTATACAGATCCAGAAGAAATTTAGTAGGCTGCCCATCTATTTCACTTCTAGGTACCCCATGATCTATTAGCCAGCGCCATAACTCCATGCAACTCAGACTATTCTGTGTGCTGTTTTGAATCTGTTTTTCATTGCGTTAGCCATGCCCACCTTGCCTTTGTCGATTCACTGCTGATACTTGACTTTTACAGGACTGAGATCCGATCATCCCCATAATGTTTAAAGATTCCAATTCCATTGCAACCCTCCCTACAGTAATATCTGGACTGCAGAGAAGAGCAACCACAGAGCTCTTCAGAGAAGATGGGGTTAGCCTGACAAATTTATTCCTCACAGTCCTGGTTAAATGTGTGTCCTCTGGACATTTCTGGGGTGGGTGGGCAGGTCTCAAATGGTAAATCCATTCCAGTGTTCCAATCTCTTTAAGCCTTTGAATCCCCTTGTCTACTGTATACCATGGCAAATCGGGAATCTCAGCATTATACAAGTTAGGCCATAGTTTGGTCCATGTTTCAGTCAGCCACCCAAACAAACTGTTAGAACCCTTTCTAACCCCTCGAGCTACAGAATTGAATCCAGAAATTCTCTCTGAATGTTGAAATCACTTCCCCTTTTAAGGCAGTCAACTGATTGAATAAAAGCATCATCGATTCTTGATCCAATTTCCCTTATTGGTGCAGATGTAATTAGCCATCCATGCAGTAAACTCACTGTTGATTGAAGTCCATAAATCCTCTTGTATTACAATTAGCCCAGTGCTTGCTGGAACTAATACCTGGACACAATTACCTGGTCAAGTTGACACATTAATCTAACCATCACATCTATGAGTAGTTTCTCAACTCCTTTATGTCATCTTGAGGCTTATCTTTCTCCTTTAAGTGGGCCATATGTTCCTGTTTGTTGGTGTGGATTGTAATTTTTTGTTGGTGTCTTTGCATCTGGCTTACTATATGTATTTATTCTGAGTACAGTTTCTCTCTTTAATTTAAGGCTTTCTTGTCCTTTCTCTCTTGCTGTTTGTGTAGTAGGCGCCAAGGTTGTAGTTGCTGCAAGCTGTGGAGGCTCAAGCTGCCCTCATTGCCCCAGGGACCGCTGAAGCTTCTCCCAACTAATCCAAGTCATCAGTCCTAGGCTGCAGTTTCCCAGCGAGACTGATGAAGCTTCATGCCCCTTTCTCCCCAACCTGGCGTGGGACTGGAACTGCAGTTTTGGGCAGCAATCTATGTATTGTGGTCCAAAATGACCACAGTTGCCGGGGTAGACTGTTCAGTCTGTTCCAGCCAAATATTCCTGCAGTTACCCCGAGAGGGTGTTACATGGCTCACCAGCTTCCTCCCTGCTAGAGGTGAGAGTGAAGCCTAGGCTGTGGCTGCAGTCTGATCTATGTGAAAGAAATGGGTCCCTACTAGCACTGTGATTTTCAGTTTGCCCCACTTCCCCTTGTGCCAGGGATGGACTTAAGATGGCAGCTACCGGCTTCTTTCTGACTTGGACAGGTTCAAATTTTAGCTGTTCTTAGGACTATATTTTAGCCTTCAGAATTTACTAATCAATAGCTGAAGTTCGTGCACAATCGTGTCTTCCTCCCCAGTTTTTCAGAAGTGGAGCTTCCAATTCCTTCCTCAGAATAGCTCCCAAGTTTTGCTTGTGCTGCCAGTGGAGGATGGGCACTGGGCCTCTGGGGCATGGAGTGCTCTACTTATGAATCTTCTCCATAGATGGGCAATATACTCCTTCCATTCTTTCAAGGATGTTGCAGGGTGCTCTTCTGGTATCCTGGAGCACTTATACCTGGTGCTTTAGATAGCTTTAGGTGATTACTAAGTGCCCTGTAGCATGAGGTGACTCTAGGAGCTGCCTCTCTGCCACTACCTTGCTGATTGTTCTCATGACTGTTTAACAATAATCTAAACATCTTATTTTTAATATCCTGTAGTTATTGAAACTTAGCTTCAATCATTGCATTCTATAAAAAATTGCCAACACTAAAAGTTGTGAACTTAATAGATATTTGTTTTATTTTGAACTAGTTGCATGACTTTGAGCAAGGAATTTATTCTTCTGAACCTTACCTTCTTCTGTAATAGGTAATATCTACCACAACCATTTGAAGGTAGATATATTTTCTGCTAATCACTGCTCCAAGAGCTAAAAATACAGATCTGAATTGTCTACACATCATTGCAATACAATATATTAAGATGTGATATTGTTTAATGTAAGAATAGCATGTGCAAAAAAAAAAAAAGAAGAAAAAGGAAGAATGGATAATATACCTGAGTTCTTGGTCCTTCTAATATTTGATGTATGCATACTTATACATAGGAAGATGTTAAAAAAGCACAAGATTATTATATAAGACATAAATATTTAATGTATGTAGCCATATAACTTATGAAGAGCTACTTTTATATCATGTAAACATATAGTGTAAATAGGACTCCTAGAAAATTAATTTTCTTCAATTCATTCTCATGCTGATTAAATAGTTCTTAATTATATATGTTTATATATTTGTATGTATAAACTGTATAGTTCATTAAAATAATCTCATAGAAGCTGGGTTTTTTGGTAAGAAAAATGTTGGAGGAAAAAAAACAGAAACATCATAAAACTATTAACTTACATCAGAAATTAGTTGTTATTAAAATATTTGAGATATGGATAAAAACTTCACATGGATTTGACTTCTTGGTTTCTACAGCAAATTTTAAAGCTACAAAATACAGATAAAAACCATGAGATTTAACAATATTCAGTAGCTACTGAGGTCATGACAGCTCTCCTTTTTGAGATTTAAATTTAGATCAAAATATTACCTACAGAAAACAAAAACAAAAGAGAACACTTCATTTGTAATTAGTGAAGCTGTTATTGATTTAAGGAATGGGTTTACTATACAGTGTGAAGTTGTCTGAGTCCTGGTTCAAACAAACCAAAAACTTTACAAAAGTGGATCCTTCTGTAACTGAAGAGAGGGTAAAGATACCCTGACAAAGTACTGGTAAGACTGGGACTCCTAAAATTTCTGTGTAACATTTATGTAAATCGATGTATCCTAAAAAAAATAAATAAAAATAAATAATAATAATAATAATAAAGAAAAAGAAAATATATTATAAAAAACAGATATGAAACATTTTGAAAAGAAAAACAAGTCTATTTTCAAGGTCTAAGAAACGCCTAAATTCAGTAGGAAATTTTCTATTACATTGAATTTGTGTGTCATAAATCAATGAAAAGACAAATCATAGACTGAGAGAAAATATTGACAATGCATATATCTGTTTAAGGGTTTGTATCCAGAATATATAAAGGATGCACACAGTCCCAAATCAAAAGAAAAACAACAACAACAACAACAACAACAAAAATGTGCAAAACATTGAACAGACACATCACAAGTTAATATATAAGCATGAACAATAAGCACATAAAAAATGTGAGAAAGTGATGAGGAAATGCAAATTAAAATTGTAATGATTCCATTGTAGATCCCATAGAATGGCTAGATAAAAATCCAGACTTTATCATTTTTTGCAAAGATGTAGAGCAATACACTCTCATACATTACTGGTAGGAGTTAAAATGCTACAAGCAGTTTGGAAGACTGGCAATTTCTTATAAAGTTAAAAATAACTTATCCTATGAACCAGCAATTGAACTCTTAGACAACTCCCTAAAGAAATAAAAATTTCAGTGCACAAAAGCTACCCCAAATAGCAGGGCTCCTGAGGGCTCTGGAGACATCTAGACACTATAGTCAGGGCAGATAGCTCAGGAGTTTGTGCCTTGCCAGTGGGCCCTACTTTGGAATTTATGCTCCCCAGTGTGACAGAGTTGGACTTAGTTATAGTTTCCCTACACATAACTCTACCACCCTTTCTATTTAAACCTATAATTACTACTAGAATTGGTAAGTATACGTCCAAGAGACTAAAATCTTTGGGTGGTCCATGTGCCAGCTGGGCCCTGAATCTCAGCTGAGTTGCAACACCTACTCTCCAGATCATTGGACTCACCCAGGACAACTAACAAAGAGGAGATGATGGACAACCACCATACCAAGGAATTGAGAGAGTCTATAACTTCAAGCAAGAGAGTCCCATCTATCAACTGTATGGGATTGAAACCCCCTCTCAATTAGATGTGGAGTGGGCATCACCATCCCAGAATCCTCAAGACTGAGGAATGAACTATGGACTAAAATAGACTTACTGGTATTTTACTATATCTTATTTTGATTCTAGCAATGGAAGAATTTATATCATTGATGTGGAAGCTGTGGCCCTTGGAGGTTCTGAGGGTATGGAAATAGAAAAACAGGTGTAACATGGAGACATTTTCAGGACTTGGGAATCATCCTGAATGACATTGCAATGACAGATACTGGCCATTATATATCTTGCCAGACCCTACAGAATTGTGTGGGAGAGAGTGTAAACTGCAAAGTAAACAATAATCCATTCTTAGTGGCAATGCTCCAAAATGTGTTCATCAATTATAATAAATGTACCACACTAATGAAGAATGTTGTTAATGTGGGAAAATGTGGGAGGTGTGGGGAGCAGGGCATATGGGAATCACCTATATTTTTTTATGTAACATTTATGTAATCTAAGTATTAAAAAAATTTAAAAAGAAAAAACATACAGTCCATTTTAAAAAAATCTAATACCTAGTTCAAAAACTCTTTTTAAGTACTTTACCTCCAAAAAACCAGTGAACATTGTTCACAGGTTGTCATTAACACTGCTCACTTCACTACAAAGTATTTAAAGATTGTGATATATTTTGAATATCTTATTTTTTAAAAATAACCACATCCAAGGTATTTTCAAGTATTTTGTAACCTTCTGGTTTCAACTTCTGTGTAGCAATAGAATGTCTAGG
This sequence comes from Chaetophractus vellerosus, assembly GCA_004027955.1. NCBI lineage: Eukaryota > Metazoa > Chordata > Mammalia > Cingulata > Chlamyphoridae > Chaetophractus > Chaetophractus vellerosus. The sequence continues at coordinate 1,279 of PVKH010030107.1, read as the reverse complement.
AATTTTGCAGGGAATTTTGTAAACTTTTTAATTCTAGTTAAAATAACTATTCCATCAATGATTACACATACACATCTTTTTATATTAAAAGTATTTGCTGTTTAGAAGAAATCTTTTTACTCCATCTTTCTTTTTAATTTACAAACTTTCTGTTCTTGTGTATTTCACTATTGAAAACAAATCTGCTAAGTAATATATGTTGAGACAAACTATAAGCTGTGATTTTGAACTGATTCTAAGTAATTTATATTAATACATTTTTGAATTTTCAGCAATATTTCCTGTCTTCCATTAGTCTTTATGACAATTAAATTAATTTTAGTTTATCATAAAATAATCTTTATGATTTTTTCTCTTTGCTATTCTAATAGATACTTGGTTGACTCAAATGAAATTAATATATTTGTATATTGACAATTTCATTTGTTTCAAATTCTGTGTTGCACTATATTAGTCAATTTTCTAAAATAATTTTCTATAAATTTTCCAACAATATCGCAATATCCTTTTTTCATTGGAAGTAACTTTGTTTGGTAAAATTTTTGTGTCTTATAATAATTTTGAAGTTTTCCTTCTTTTTGTGTACTACAAATAGTTTAGTAGCCTATGAGCTACCTGCTTTTTAGAAATTTTAAATAACTCATCTGTGATAGGACCTAAGTTTTGTGCTAATATTTCTTATTTCTTAAATGTTTTCACTTTTTTTCTCCTATAAATTTTGTTAATGTATTTTCATAAGTCTTCATATTATCCAGATCTTTAAATTTGTGAATGCAAAAAGAAAAAAAAATTCTCAAATATATAACAGTGTAACTGTCTTTATTGTCCCCTAGTCAACTTTCTTTTCTTTCTTTTTTTTTTTCTTCTCATTTACAGTTACTGAGGTTTTTTATTTTGCACACAGAATCACTGGGGACCTTCCTGTGGATACCTTGGGATTGATACCATTAAGTGTACATGCCCATGGGGCCGGCTCGATAGCCCAGTGGATAGGGCGCCGGCATACCACATGGGAGGCCCCAGGTTCGATTCCCGGGGACCTCTCCTAGCAGGCAGACCGCCTTGAGAATGGCAAGCTGCGGGCCCGGCTAGATAGCTCAGTGGATAAAGAGCTCGCTGGGAAACCACATGGGAGGCCCTGGGTTCGGTTCCCGGGGACCTCTCCTAGCGGGCAGACCGCCTTGAGAATGGCAAGCCGCCATGGATGGGCCGGAGCCGCCGTGGGCAGGGCAAAAAGCTGCCACGGACAGGCAAAAGCCGCCACGGGCAGGGCAGGTCG
>PVKH010030106.1:0-12540 GCA_004027955.1 Chaetophractus vellerosus | reverse complement strand
TATTGATGCGGAGACAGTGGCCACTGGAGATGCTGACGGCAGGGAGAAGGAAAAAGAGGTATAATATAAGGCACTTTCGGGACTTGGAATTGTCCTGAATGACATTACAATGACAGATACAGGCCAATATATATCCTGCTGTAACCTACAGAATTGAGTGGGAGAGAGTGTGAACTACAATGTAAACTATAGTCCATGCTTAGTGGCAGTGCTCCAAATTGTGCTCATCAATTGCAGTGAATGTATCACACTAATGAACAAAGTTGTTAATGTGGGGAAAAGTGGGAGATGTGGGGAGTGAGGCATAGCAGAATCCCTTTTTTTTTTAAGATTTATTTTTTTATTTTCTGTTTTTGTCTCCCCCCCACCCCACTGCGGTGACGCGCCGAGTCAGCTTCACCGGTGAGCAGTGGCCTTGCCCACTCGCGGGCGGCCTGCTCCGCTTGCAGGGGTCTCTGCCCTGCCCGCGGGCGGCTCCGCTCTGCCCATGGTGGCTTTGCCCTGCCCTTGGTGGCTTTTGCCTTCTCAAGCAGTCCGCCCACCCGGAGAAGCCCTGGGGACCGAACCCAGGGCCTCCCATGTGGTAAACTGGCACCCTATCCACTGGGCTATACAGCCGGCCCCCTTATTTTTTTAATGTATCATTTTATATAATATAAGTATCTTCTAGAAAAAATTAAAAAATAAGAAATTGAGTTATGTCAGCAAGCCACAACTAGAATGGTACAGACTTCAGAGAAAGCATGATTCTGTTGACATGCTGAGTTTGGACTGCTAGGCTCCAAAAATGTGAAACAGTAAGTTCTTATCGTTTAAGTCAGCCATATTCAGGAAAAAAAAAAGTCTTTTGTTAAACATATGTATTTTAATCTTTTCTCTTAATATGTGGCTTGCCTTTTTACTTTCTTAAAGGTGTCTTTCAAAAGGTAGAATTTGATGAATTGCACTTAATTTTGATAAATACACTTTATCAATTTCTCTCAACTGGGTAGTGTTTATTGTTTCCTACCTAAAAATTCTTTGCCTACCCCTAAATCACAGAGATTTATTTCCTAGATTTCTCCAGAAGTATTATAGTTTTAGTTTTAGATTTGGTGGAAGGATCCATCTTGTGTTCATTTTTTGTGTACCCCATGAGGTAAAGGTTGAGGGTTATTTATTTTCATATAGATGACCAAATCTTCAAGCCCAATTTATTGAATAATCTATCCAGTCTCCATTGAATTCCTTTTACCCTTTTGTTGAAAAAATTAGCCATGTATGAATGGCTCTATTTCTGGTATCTCCTTTTTGTTCCATGGTAATATATGAATATTCTTACTCCAATACTGTCTTGATTACAGTAGCTTTATAATAAATATTGGATTTAAATAAGTTTTCCTCCTCTTTGTCCATTTATTCATACTTTCTTAGCAATATGTTTTAGATTTCAGGGTACAAATGCCACACGTTATATACCTAAATAATTCAGTTTTGACACTATTGTAAATGTCATTTTTTATTTTAAATTCTCATTGTTCATTTCTAGTACATAGAAATACTTTTTGTACATTGTTCTTTTATCCTGTGACATTGCTAAACTCACTTTTTAGTTCTAGCAGATTTCTTTGTAGATTCTTAGAATATTCTCTATAGATAAACTTGTTGTCTATGAGTAAAGACAGTTTTAATTTGTCATTTCTAATCTAGATGCATTATATTTCCTTTTCTTCACATATTGAACGGAGTAGGTATTATGTTGTATAAAAATGTAGATATTCTGTCAGGAAACATGAAGTATCTGGCTTAGAGAACTCATAGAATTTTTAAGAGTCAGATCTCCGTGTGCCAATTTCCACAATGAAGAGAAGATACCCACTTGTGTGTACAGTGGGATTAAAGCACAGGAAAGCTACCCAACATTATGAGACTAAGAGCTTATATAGGGCAGCTGGCACATCTGGTCCTCTTTCCCTCTACAAGAGAGACCTATACTGTGGAATGTGAGAAATAGTCTCCCAGAAAGGAAATGGAAAGTCTCTAGGTTCACCTCCCTGGAATGAAAGAAAGCAAATAACTACAAAAGATATGTCTCTAAATTTCTCTAGTGTCCAAAGCATGAGTGCCATTCAATCATCCTTTAATGAAGTTTTCCAGTGCTCTCTTCTCAGAAAGCCCTGACAGTGCAGAAACACAAATTATTCACAGAGAATTGTCTCCCAACAGCAGGACATATATTACAGTGTTGAATCAAAGGGAGAAAATAAATGCCTTGTTGCTATTCTTAAGGAGAAAGTATTCAGTCTTAAATATACTTAAGTCATTAAGAATGATGTTAGCTTAGGGTTTTTTGGGAGATGCCCTTTACCAGATTTGAGGATGTTTCCTTCTATTACTAGTGCCCTACTATTACGAGTAGTTTTTGTGGTTTGACCTTTGAAGAATAGCTTCAGCAGGAGAACAGTCTAACCAAAACATGATGTCTTAGGACTCTTTTTGTTTTTGTTTTTGTTACATATCCCCCCCCCGCCTTTCTGCTTGTTCTTGCTATGTTCATTTTTGCATTCTTCTGTGTCTGCTTTGTCTCCCCCGGTTGCAGCAATGCGCCGAGTCAGCTCACCAGGCAGGCAGCTTGCCCCGCTCGCGGGCGGCTCTGTGCTGTTCGCGGGAGGCTCTGTTCACGGGCGATTTGCCCTGCCCGTGGTGGCTTTGCCCTGCCTGTAGCGGCTTTGCCCTGCCCGTGGTGGCTTTACCCTGCCCGTGGCGGCTTTTTGCCCTGCCCACGGCAGCTCTGCCCCACCCATGGCAGCTTGCCCTCTCAAGGTGGTCTGCCCGCTTGGAGAGGACCCAGGAACTGAACCCGGGGCCTCCCATGTGGTGAACCAGCGCCCTATCCACTGGGCTACAGCCAGCCCCCTTAGGACTCTTTTATAAACCTTCATTGCCTCCCTAAAAATAAAAATGTGCATACATTTTCATTAGGTCAATATTAGCAATGATTGCAAACACAACCATTAATATAACATCTATTATGTTCTAGCACTTTACATACGTGCCTATAGGTTTAAATATACACGATCCAAGTGCAGGAGCATTTTCCCTTTGTATAATAACTTGTGTGATCATGTATAATATATAATTTCTCTTTATATACATAGCTTTTCATTATGTAGAGCCATCATATATTTTCTCCACAACCTAAGTTTGGACTATTGTCATATGAAACATTCATTATTAGGCTCAGCTCTAAAGATAGAGGAGAAAAACTCAGGCATGTTTTGTTTACGTGCTCCTTCAATTCTCGGACAATGAAACTGCTCATGAGGACAGTCTCTGGTCCCTGGAGAGTAGGAGGTTCATTAGCAAAAAACCAAGGCTACACATGGTTGGCCTGATAGTGGTGCTAACTGGGCTACAATGAGATCTATAAAACAGATTTTAGAAGAATGTAAGGCAACTGGGGTATCGCTAAATTGCAGAGAGAAAAAAACAGCAAATGCCTTTATAGTTCTTTTTGTATTTGCAGTGTCTCTGTGCCCATTTAATTATGCAATGCAGGCAAGTTAAAAATGTATGCTCTGAGGAAGAAGTTGCTCTTGCCAGAGAATAAGAACAAATCTGTGATTCTACAGAACCCTGTGGGTCTGGTGTTCTCTGGTGAATTAGACAGTGCTGTGAAGTGAGCCTCAGATGTTCAAGCCTTTGCCCTTCCAAGAGCAATGGGGCTGCTGAGTCAAAATGGCTGACTTTCATGGTTGCCTCCTGGTCTGCAGCTGTCTGAGCATATTTTAGTTAAAGATGAACTACAAGAGATTCTACCTATAAAAATTAAGAACATGTCCTGGAAAAGCAGTCACGTGCACTGATTTGTTCATTCATGTAACGCATGCTTGTTGACTATCTATATGCGCCAGATACCTTGATGTGCATTAAAAATATACTGTGTTAGCAGGTTGGGACTTATCCCTGCCTCTTGTCACAGAGAAAGCAGGGAAAGCACAGTCAAAGAAGGAATTACAATGAAGAAGTGTAAACATTATAGGAGGTGAATTAATAGGTGTTGAGATAACACATATCCACTGTACCTAACCCTTTCTAGGGATAGTCAGAATGAGATTCCATGGTAAATGACATCTAAATTGAGCTCTGAATGAGTAGTAGAATATTGACAAGTTAAGATTAAAGGAAAATGACTCCAATAAGTAACAGATGAGATGTTACTGAGTTCCAATCCTGGCATGTTTAATGCATCTCTTTTCCCTGGTGATTATGATGGTCTTTCTGGGCCTTTATTCCTCCAAGAAATTTCTTCCTCCAACTCCTCTGGCTTTTGGGTTGCTCTGCTTATCTAGTCTACCATCCCCTGCCCTGGGCGGGTATGGGCAATGTATATCTTTATTTTATTTATTTATTTTTTTATTTATTACATATCTCCCCCTTTCTGTTTGTTCTTGCTGTGTTCATTTTTGCATTCTTCTATGTCTGCCTGTCTCCTCCCACTGCGGCGACTTGCCGAGTCAGCTCACCGCGCGGCGGCCTACCTGCTCAGGGCGGTTTCCCCTGCTCGTGGCGGCTTGCCCTGCCTGTGGCGGCTTGCTTTCTCAAGGCGGTCTGCCCACTCGAGGAGGCCCCGATAACCGAACCCGGGGCATTCTATGTGGTAAACCGGCGCCCTACCAATTGGGCTACAGCCGGCCCCCAACATATATCTTTAAATCTTTCAATAGATAGCCCAGCTGCCCAGAAAGCTGTCTCAACCTGAGGGGTCTAAGGGAGGGTGGAGATCTAAAATAAAAGACTGCCTCTGCATCTTTCTCTCAGGGAACCATCAAGATAAAATGGCAACAAGGGTATTTTAAAAACAAGGCCCGTATTAGTCCCCTGGCATGAACAGACCATACCAGGAACTCAGGCCCCATCCCTGAGGCCTCCACCAACAGAGCAGGGAATCATGAGCAACAATTCAGCAGTCCTCTCTTACTGGATTTCAGTGGGCCTTTTCATTAAGCATCCACCTACATGCTGGGATGTTGGGATTAGATTCAGGGAATCCAAAACAGCTGATTCTATCAGTATTTGCCAGCCTGTGGTTGTCTCAGTGGAAGAACCAATTCTTTGAGTGCCCTAATCCACCTGCTCTCTGACATCACTGCCATCATGTGATTTAATGCTACACATTTATTAAGCTTCACAAGACATCATTGTTATTGTTTTAAAGAGCCAATATTAATTTACAGTTCCTCACCTTTTCATATTTCTTTAACTGTTCATTGTTTTGTGCATTTTTGCATTTCTTTTTGGGATAAAATTCTTGTCTCTCTATTTATTTTAGAGAAGTTATGCCACTAAAAAATTTCCCATTTTCTGGGATATGTCTTTATTTCATCCTCATTTTTGAACAATATTTTAATTAGCTGTAGAATTCTAAGTTAACAAGTTTATTTTTTACTTACAAATCTTTGAAGTATATTTGCATTGACTTCTGTATTCAATCATTTCCTTTGAGAAGTCATCTGCCAGTCACATGGTGTTTACTTTGAAAAACTTCTGTTTATCCCCATAGCTGTTTATTTTATAATTTACTCTGCAGTTTAACTATGGTATGCATAGATGTGTATGTGTGGGGGGGTTAATTCCTCTTGCATAGGGTTTTTCTTGCATAAAGCCTTTTTCTGCTCATTCAGGTATCAGAATTATCTATAAGTCTGTTTCCATTTTCTTCTAGTTTTCCTGATCTTCTCATGTAGCCCTGAATTCTAGCATATCTCATAACTATTTAATAAATGTAGGTCATTTTGTATTGAAAATTTTAGATCAGAGAGATGAAGTTATCTTCCCACTGTATATCTAGTAAACTGATAAAGTAGAGGCTGACCATTTTAATCCAATCAGTAACTTATCTGGGTTTGCAAGTCTCAGTTTACTTCTACTATGCCCCTTCCTTAGGCCTTCCAAGCTTTTAGCGTAGAGCTTCCTGTGTTCATTAGGGAACCTCACCTTATAGGTCTTAAACTCTAATCTTTGTGTTCTCAGTACAGAAAAATTAAAGAAAATTCCACACTATTTTGTGAAAGGTTTTCTGCTTAGTATTTTTTTTTAAAGCATATTGCCCATACAGCTTCTTTATTAGGTAAAAAACTTAATGACACTCAAGTCTGCTTTTTTTGTATCTTCAGCCCTATTGAAACTGCCAAAGCTCTATTGTTTTTTCTTGTGCCTATACGCCAGCTCTCTGTCTGGGCAAATTCTACATTATCAGCCTCTTGCTCTATGAGGAGATCTATCAAGTGCCCCAGAGGATAAATGGCTGCCTTGCTTTGGCTTACCTCTCTGAGGTTCTCTCCTCTCTGAAATCTCGTCTCCATTAGAACTCATTGCATCAGTAGTTCTCCAATGACTTTCAACATAATATGTTTGTATTTTTATCTGGAATTTCTTGTTATTTTTAGCAGAAACATTAATCTACCAAAAGCAGTTCTATCTTACCCAGAAGGAAAACTCAGATCTTTCCATCTTGCTACTTGCAATGAACGTGAAACCCTTTAACAAATGACACTACACTACTTTTCCTTAACACTATATGTAAACCATTTAATCTCCTGAATACTAACTGTAATAACTAGCTAGACTTATTTCACAATATTGGGGTTAAAATAGACTACACTTTAATATTTCAACAAATTGCTCTAGCCTCCAAATTGCCAATTTTAGTGGTACATCTCCTTTGTCTCATTCAAACCTTTGGAATCACAATATTTATTGAATCTAGAGAAAGATGTGCTTTTAAGTGCCAGGTAAGGAAACACATGGAGAACATGATCCATCACTAGCTAACCATGGGTTTCGTCTGCTCCTGCTTGTCACTGCCAATATACTGTGGTTACAGACTGGCTCTGCATATATTGATGCACTGCTGATCACTGATCCAGTGCTGTCCTAAAGATCCAGATTTTCACAAAGACCACGAAATGTTTTTCAAGGGAAGGTGGTTCCCTTGCAGTGTAATCACAGATCAGTTGGTCTCCCTGCTTTATTTCCCAAAGTTAATTACTTTAACTTATATTCAATTGCCTTCCCCTAGCTCTCACATAGTATAGCAGCATAGAAAAATATTAAGACCTCCCGCTTCAATCATATAATATTCCAGAACCAGGCTGCATCCCAAGACATTCCTGCACTAAATATTGAGAGTAGGACACAGGCTCAGACGCTGTCCTTGACTGAGAGTACATTTGTCCTGTGGGCTGATGATTGGTTCTCAACACTTGGAGCAAAGAAAGTCTTGGAAAGCAACCTCATTCTGGAACTTCATGACTGATATTTTTTTAAACTCACAACATTTGATTTGGTTTAGGAGTTACAGATAATATCAAGAAATATACAGCATATAATAGGTATTCAATAAATATTCGTGCCTCCTCAGTTTCTTTTTTACTTCTTTCTTCTTTTTCTTTTGTTCCAATAGTTCCTGCCATTAAAATAGGCAGTTTGCATCATTTTATCTGTTTGTTTTTACTCTCAGTAACAGACATTAAGAGGTCCTGCTCTATCCATGTGTATAGTATGCATGGTAATACAGTCGACGTTGAGCATAAAAAAAGACTTTTACAGCATGGTGTTCATCCTTAAGGATCTTACAATCCAGTTGGAAAAATTCTTGTTTACAAGCAGATTACAATAATACAAGTTAGACTCTAGCACGTGTTAAGTTAAAAGATGCCTGAAGTTTTTGATCAACCTACTTATGGGCAGTAATTACTATTACAATTATAGCTATTATTTATAATTCCTATTACAAATTTAAACTTTACAACAAATAATGCTTCCTTCTGTATTAGCTCCTAAGAAGATATCAATGAAATTTGTTGTTCATTTCTAGCAATCAAATAAGAATTATACATAAGAATATATATATTTACTAAACTAACTCATATGTTATTTTCAATTTTTTATCTCTCCCTTAACCAAATTCTTTATATTTTGCTTCTTTACAAACATGTAATTCACATTGAAACTATGTTTAGTCATGTGATGTCCATATGTACTTTGCAAATAATTGAGAGAATTTCATAAATATAATTTTCTGTATAGATTGGAAAACAGTAAACTTTTCTCTATCCATTGTTGGAACAGTCAAATGTACTGATTAAACTAAAAGAATTCTAAGAACTCATCCACCTACTCAGCTTGACTTTCTGTGTCAGTGAATGAAATGACACAAATTTGCTACTACTGTGAACTGAGGTAAATCCAGAATTCAACCAAATGTATTTGCTCTGAAAAAGTATTCAGAATAGAATCTCTTGTTCTGGTAGCTTGTATGGTAAAGTATGTCAATAGAAGGAAAATGGGTGAAGGCAAAACTCTGCAAAGAAGTTTACATTAGAAACATATCTCTCAAAACAAGATAATGCATCAAAAAATCCAGCTAAGACTTATTGAAAAAATAGAAATAGAAAGTGCCATTGTGTTACTTACAATTTTTTTAAAGATTTATTTTTTATTTATTATACATCCCCCCATTTTTGCATGTTCTTGCTGTGTTCATTTATCTCTGTGTTCCTCTGTGTCTGCTTGTCTCCCCCTGCTGGGGCAACCTGCCGAGTCAGCTCACCAGCGTGGTGGCCTGCCTGCTCGTGGGGGCTCGCCCTTGCTCATGGGGGCTTGCCTTTGCCCGCAGGGGCTTTACCTTTGCCCTCGAGGGCTTTGCCTTTTTGCCTGCCCACGGGGGCTTGCCTTTGCCCGAGGCAGCGTGCCCCCGCCCGCGTTGGCTTGCCTTCTCGAGGTGGTCTGCCCGTTTGAGGAGGCCCGGGGACCCAACCCAGGGCCTCCCATATGGTAAACTGGCACCCTACCAACTGGGCTATACAGCCGGCCCCACTTACAATTTTTAAGAAAGGATTTATAGTGTCAAAAAACAAAATTATTTAGTTTATTGTAAGACTATTTAAAACACTTTGGAGAATTATTTCTTTAACTATTAACTTTAAAGACCATATATTTGCATCACCATATTTTCTCTAATTAGAGGAAATATTTTATTTAAAAGTTATCTCCCATGATATAAACAAGTGCAGAATAAGGTGGAAAGAGCTGTGGTAAAACCCAAAATGTATTCCAGCTTCCACTCTCTGCCTGAAGAATTGGTTCATGGCAACAGAAAGCCCCCCTAAATCAACATGGATTTAAAAAATCACAGTCCATGTTTTACTCATGCAACATTGTAGTGCAGGTTGCGGGCAGGCAGACTGTCATGTGCTAGTTTAAGGTTCGAGGTTCTTTCTGCACTGTTGTTCTGCTAACCCAAGGCCTCAGATACAGGGAAAGAGACTGTGACGGTGCCCCTATTATGCAGGTAACTATGGAGACATGATACAGACAAAACGTGAAAGGAAAGGAAGACGCTATGAGTGGATTTCTGATATTCAGAATAAAGGAGAAATCAAGTAGGTAAATCAGAAATCAGGATAATATTTTTAGTAAATCTAAGGTGTCATGTGTGGCACCTGTCCATGTTTTGTGTACCATTAAGAAAGAAAAATGCTACCAAAAATAATGGCACAATTCTGTTGATGAAATTAATTGTAAGAAATATGGCAATTTCAGAGCTTTTAAAATGTGAAAAAAACTGTAGTAATAATTTTTGAATAGATGAAATATGGTAAAAAGATATCTAGAGAAATTCTGCCTCTCTTGGTCCGTCAATTGACAGAGTAAGAGAGTCAGTAAATTTATCGTCTTATAACTGGCTAATTATCAGAAAGACTGAGAGAGATACTTAGTGTGTTGTGACTGATTATCTCTTCCTTTAAACTTTTTGTTGTTGTTGTTGTTTTTATTTGGTCATTTTGTTGGGTTTGGTCTATAAGCATACAGTGATATATTCTAGGTTTTGTGTCAACAACATTCTAATTTAAAAGCTTTCTATAAGTATTTTCTAATCCCTGAATAGAGGAATTTTAAATCTATCCAGTCGTGTTCTTCCTCTTGAATAAAAGCAAATAATACAATAAGTTTATATGACAAATTTATGCCCTTTCTTTTTAAATAAAGCTTCCAAATAAGCACACTATTTTAACATTTTCCATGATAAATAAATTTAAATTTCTTAATTATATGTGCCGATTTCTTGGCTTTTTAAAATGGGGAGCATTGGGCTCGACTTTCCAATTCAGTTTAATTTTTAGTTAGTTTGTGATGAGAGAAAGAGGAACATGAAAATCTTATTGTTGAGACAAGTTTGGGGAACTGAAATATAGGACATTATTGCTGTCATTACTGCTATTATTAAAATCCAAATGAATGAGCTATCCATCAATAAACATATATTTCTGAATATATACATGATGAATATGAACTCATTATAACCATATGGGCTCCAGGGGTCAAAATCATTACAAAATTACTTGGTGATATAACAAATGTTTAGAAATTCAGCATTCTATTTTGTTGCCAAAATATGTTATTATTGCTCAGATTAATCAGATCTTAGCACATTGTAACAATATTAGTCATCATCCAAGTACATTATCATAACAAATATATTGCTATATAAATCTTCTAGGATGCAGTTTCAGTGTCAGAAAATCTGAGGATTGAAAGGGCCCTTAGAAATATCTGATAAAGTACAATGCTCCACCCAGTGCTTCAATCACTCTTGTCTTGTTTTGGCTCTGAGTTTATTTAACCACTGCTTGATTACTTTCAGAAAATGGGAACTCACTATTCCTAAGAGTAGGTTCGTTTAATTGTTGACTAATTCAATCACCAGGAAAATCATCCTGTCTTCCTCCTTTCATTTCACACTGAAAAGAATCATACATACCTCCTAAGATTATAATAACTACTAAATAAGATTATACTTCTAAATGGCTTTGTAGAGTCCCTGAAACATAATAAATGATCAATAAAACTCATTCTTCATCATTTTAAATTTCCTTCTACCCAACTTTCATCTAAGGATATTTTATTTATCTTCAGCATTTTGCTTAATAAGTACTTCCTTCCATAAGCCCTTTCTGATACTGGATTGGTTAAGTTCTCATTCCTTGGGATCATTATAGCATGTTGTACTTCCTACCATCAAATCATATATTTTGTTGTATCTCACTTTCTACTCTATGTAGAAAGGATTTTGTCCTATTTTCTGCAGTTTCTCCACTCCCCTAGCCCATTATTTGTCATGCAGTGGATGGTAAATATACTTTTTTGAATGAATGAATAAAATACTGATTAATTTTTTTAGATATGTAGTGGTTTGAAATTGTATGTACCCCAGAAAAACATATTCTTAACTATATTCCATTGCTGTGGCTGTAAACCCATTGTAAATAGGACCTTTTGATAAGGTTAATTCAGTTAAGGTATCTCCCACCTCAAACTTGATGGATATTAATCTTATCACTGGATTCATTTATAAGAGAATGAAATTCAGATATTTATAGAGAAATCATGGAAGCCAGAAGTGAAATCAATGAAACCTGGAAGAGAAGGGAGAAGACAGCATTATGAAGCCATATGCCTTGCCACATGATAGAGGAGCCAAGGATTGCCAGCAGCCAGTCTTTGAGAAGAAAGCATGACCTTGATGATCCCTTGATTTGGACATTTTCTCAGTCTCAAAACCATGAACGAATAAATTCCCACTGTTTAACCTAACCCATTTCCCTGTTATTTACTTTGAGTAGGCAAGGACACTAAAGCAGATTTTGGTACTGGGAGTGGGTTGCTGCGATTGCAAATTCCGCATATGTAGAAATGGATTTAGAATTGGGTAATGGGTAGATGCTGCAAGATCTGTGAGGTGCTTGATAGAACAGGCCTAGATTACTTTGAAGTGACTGTTTATAGAATTGTGGATGCTAAATTTACTTCTGATAAGACCTTAGATGGAAATGATGAATGTGTTATTGTGTTAGTGGATTATGGGGAAATGCAATTCTTGTGGCAGAGATTTTGGCAAAATTGAGTTCTGATGTCAGATGGAAGATAGAATTTGAGATTGATAAACTTGGATATTTTGCTGAGGAGATTTCCTGGCTAAATGTAGAAAGTGCAGCCTGGTATCTACTTGCAGTTTATAGTAAAATGTGAGAGGAAAGGGATAAGCTGGGAACTGAACTCCTGAGCGTGAAGAAACCTGAAATTGATGTTTCAGAAAAGCCTGAGCTTCCAGAAAGTGAATCCCAGATGTGGTGCTTTGAAGCTGGATGGACCTCAGAAAAATTATGTTCTTAGAGTTAATTGTTCCTGCGGGTGTAAACCTCTTGTGTGTGGGACCTTTTGATTAGGTTACTTCAGTAAGGTGTGGCCCAGGGTGGGTCATTGTATTCTTACAGGAGTTCTTTATAAATGGAATGAATAAGGAGAGAGAGATAGATATTAAACCACAGAAGGATAGAGAAAACCAGAGGAAGCCAGCAGCTGAAGGCAATGAAACCTGGAAAAGAAGGGAGAGACTAGAAAATGCCATCATGTGCCCTGCAATGTGAGAAAAGAGTCCAAGATTGCTGGCAGCTGGTCTTTGGGGAGAAAGCATTGCCTGATAATGCCTTGATTTGG
>PVKH010030105.1:0-12544 GCA_004027955.1 Chaetophractus vellerosus | reverse complement strand
TATTTCTTCTTTTGAGTCTACTGAAATCATTTTCCCATTTTTATTTTTTTATTTTTATTTTTTTTAAAGATTTATTTATTTTATTACATATCTCCCCTTCCCCCTGCTGCGGCGACGCGCCGAGAGTGGACACTGCGCAGGCGCGGCTTTCCCTGCTTGTGGGCGGTCTCTGCGTCCATTCACGGCCAGCTTTCAGTTCGCGGGTGGCTGGCTGCGCTCCATCCGCGGGCGACCTGCCCTGCCCGTGGCGGCTCTTGCCATGTCCGTGGCAGCTTCTTGCCCTGCCCACGGCGGCTCCGGCCCGCCCATGGCGGCTTGCCATTCTCAAGGCGGTCTGCCCGCTAGGAGAGGTCCCCGGGAATAGAACCAGGGGCCTCCCATGTGGTATGCCGGCGCCCTATCCACTGGGCTATCGAGCCGGCCCCAATATATATTTTGTCATACTGGGTGTTCTCCATGCAACCTGAATGAAAAATCTTAAAAAGGAAAAGGAGGCTATATAAGAAGGCTAGCTAAGTCTCTTAGGTTGAACTCCAGTTTCAGCATCCATATACAGTACATGTTTTCAGTATTCTGCCTTACCCTCAACTATCTCTCAGTCCAGAGATGTTCTTGTTCACCTTTTTCCAAAAAAATAAACAACCAGGCTTTTAAGATAGGTAGAGTTGGGGTGAGGAGGCCAGTTTTATTTTTGTCTTGAATAGACACTGAACCCCTTTCACTCCCACTTCCATTGGTACTGGTCGCAATACCACCAAAACCCAAGTTTGGAGGACATTTTCCTGTGTAAATCAATTTGGTTCTTGACTTTACCACTATTTTAATTTGTCAAAGGGCTGCTGATGCAAAGTACCAGAAATGTGTTGGCTTATGAAGAGGATTTATTTCGAGTAAAAGCTCACATTTCCAAAGCCACAAAATCTCCAAATTAAAGAACCATCAGAGATGCTTTCTCACCAAAGTCAGCTACTGGCGATCCTAAAGCCTTTCCACTTGGCAATCAGGCAACATGGTGGATCTGTCGGTCTCTCTCTGCTTTCTCCCTGAACTCATTTGTGGCAGATCAGTCATCTCTCCTTGGCCCTTGGCTCTTTGAGCCTCTCAGGGCTTCTCTCTTTGAGCTCAGCTGTGTACCAACCTGGAATCCTTTCGTTCACACGGCCAGATCAGAATGGTGGCTTCCTCCTCTTTCTATGTGTCTCTCTCTGAATGTCTTCTTTTATATCAGACCCAGCAAGAGGGCAGAGACCCTAGCTGGTTTACATCTGACTGACATAGTCCGATCAAAATGCTTCATACCCACAGGAATGGATTAGTTCAAAAACATAATCTTTTTTGGGGGGGCTGATTCATAAAAGAACCTCTAACTTTCAAAACCACTATTAGTTTAGGATTCTGCTTCTTTAAGTGATCTGCTAAGTAATATACCATTTATTCCTCTGCTTTCCAGCTTTCAAATGTTCTTGATGTCCTCTGGTCTATACTACTCCCCATACTTGTGGACTTAGGCCCTTATAGAACATCATTTACTGCCATTAATGGGGTTTGAGGAGGAAGAAAAAGTAGATGTATGTGTTCAATTAAACATTTTTAAACTAAAGCCTAGAATATACTTTTTAAAGCAGCATTTTAAAATGATTTAGGATGTTTAATAAAAACTTTAAAGTTGTTTCATGAAAAAAATTGCTCATATTCTGCCCAACTCTCCAGTTCCTTAGAGGTACATATTGTTTAAAAATACAGATACAGCTATTTTCTTAATAAAACTGCTTACCCTAACCACTGGCTTACATGAGTCCATGCTGATGGAGATTTCTGAGAGCTATTGCATCAAACACACTCTTCATTTTTCTTTTGGGTAAGACTTTGAACCATCATATATAGACTCCATGAACAATAAAATATTTTAAAATGTGGAGAAATAAATTGCATTTTCTTTGTGACTTTTAGACCGTATAAACAAAACTGACACTCCTTAGAGCTAGAATTCCTACATTTCAATTAAATGTGGAAGTAGCAATACCTGTTTCAAAAATTAACCTTATTTTACAATTCATTTTGTCAGAGTGGTTCCCAAATTGAAACAGAATAACAAGAGGGTAGTTGGCGGAGAAAATATTGGGCTGGTTTTCATAATGTGTTGTTTGTATGCATTCATACTTCACTGAAAGGTTTTGTTAAATCAAGTTTAATAATGACATTTAACTTGATGGAAAAAATATTTTGCCCTGTGGACTTAAAATTGTGTAGTCAGTTGGGAATTTTGCAACATGTAAATGAAAAAGTGATTAAATGAGAAGATTTATTCTTTTTCCAATGAAAGATGAGAAGAGGCAGTAAAATTGTCAGGTATCACATATATCTAGCTCATCCCCCAGTTTTACTTTATTTGACAAGTAAAAGATACAGGAGTTATATTGAAGGGAGGCTGCTATAGTATTGCTTCTGAGTATACATTTCTGTTAAAGAAATGTAGCTTAGTAGTGGCAGAAGACCAAGTACAAGGTAAATTAATGTAGGTCAAGATGGAAAACCATTATTCAAGCAGTTACAAAACCTAAGTTTATATCTAGAGAAAGACTCTTATCTAACCTCTCCTAGCTTGTTTCCTTATTTATAAAATATTATTAAATATAACCCCTTCCTTGCATTCCTAATCATTATTTCAAAGATTAAGTGAAATTTTACTCATGGAAGTAATTAAAAACTTCTTAAGTGATAACATATAATGCTAAAAGTTATTATTATTATATTCCATCTATCGCATTAGATAATTAAAAACATTCATGGGTATTTCAATATTTACTTTAAATTGCATGTTTGAAACTTGTATCTACAAAGATAATCAAATCATGATTTATATCATAATTTATATAGTGACAGAATAGTATTTAAAATTTGTATTTGTGTAGGTGTAAAGTGCTTTGGAGTAATATTTGGGGTATAGTCCCAACTTTCCATGTATATGACCTTAAGCAATTTAACTATAGGTTTGTTACTGAGCTTTCATTTCTTCATCTTCAAAATGATGATACCCGCTTAGCAAGTTGTTGTGTGGACTTAATGAATGGGTCTTTGTAAAGCATTTATCACAGTGTTAGCAAATTTGAATTACTCAGCATGTTATAAATTATTATCTTCAAAATGACCTAGTCTATATGTGCCAAGTCTGTGACTGGAAGGCCCCTTCCATCAACAAAAGGAGTTCCATATGGTGATAATCTTCCTAAACTACAGACTCACTGTAATTGTTTGAAACTTTAAGTACCCCAGGAAAACATATACTTAAATCTAATCCCTTCCTGTGGGTGGAAACCCATTGTAAGTAGAATCTTTTAATGAAGCTAGTTCAATTAAGGTATAACAAATCTCATTCAGAATGTGATTTTACCCTATCCTGGAGTCCTGTATAAACAGAATGACTACAGGGAGACACAGAGAGAAAGTCATGGAAGCAAGAAGCTGAAAGCAAGGAAACCCAAAAGAGAAGGGATAGAACAGCAGACATTGTCATGTGCCTTGCCATGTGACAGAGGAATCAAGTCTTGCAGGCAGCCAGTCTTGGGAAGAAGGCACTTGATGCCTTGATTTGGATATTTTCTCAGCCTTAAACGTTAAGTTAATAAATTCTCATTGTTTAAGCCAGTCCGTTTCATGATATTTGCTTTAATTAGCCTAGAAAACTAAAGCACTCACCATCTGTAGTGGTCAAGATTCTCTAGGGAAACAGAATCAACAAAAGATACCCGTCAATAGCATGAGATTTTATGTCTTTCACATGACTGTGGGGATGCACAAGTCCAGGTTCCACAGGCAGGCTGCAAACCAGGGGTTCCGATGAAAGTCCATTGAAGGTTCTTGTTGAGTTTCTGGGAGACGTTGGCTATCCAAAGACAAGCTAGGAAATTCTCTCTGAATGTTGAAATCACTTCCCCTTTTAAGGCATACAACTGATTGGATAAAGCGTCACTCATTCCTGAAGGCAATCTCCCTCATTGATATAAATGTAATCAGTTATCTATGCAGTAAGCTCACTGGTGACTGAAGTCCACAAATGTCCTTGTATTACAATTTTCCCAATGTTTTCTTGACCAAACACCTGAGCACAATTACCTGGCCAAGTTGACACATTAGCCTAACCATTACATCACCCTTAACTCACAAAAGATGATTTCATGGATGTCCCTCCAAGAGGCATCAAAACACCACACAGAGTGCACAAACATGAGCCTCTTTGATAAATCCTGTTATTGAGAATGTACGCTTTCTTGGTAATAGTAATGAAGTAGAGCGTTGTTTAAATACGCAGATCTTTTTATCCTCCTGAAAATTTGCTTTTCAGAAGTCCATTTGGAAATATATGGTTTAAGCAAATATTTGGATTATTTTTAGGCAACTCTGATTTTGGCACAATAAGTGGAGATTTCAGGCACTCCAACATTTTCAACAAGCAAACAGGTTTTCTTCAGATTTCAATTGAAAGCTATAAATGTTTGCCCAGGCATTAGCCTTCTTCTTGCTAGTGTCAACTGGCCTTCAATCCATCCTTTCCAGAACTGTGACTTTACCAATGTGTCTATTGTTTCATGCTAAGTTATATCTTACATGAGGATAGTCAATTTCTACATTAAACTTGATATATGAAAAATCACTGTAACTGGAAGAGATTTTGGAATTACTCCCTTCTTTCCTTCCTTTGCTTTGCTTTGTACTTTTGAGGTTCTATGTAAGAGCCCCATTTATCTGATTTGGTTACAATCTTAGAACATACAAGGCATACCTTGGAGATGTAGCGAGTTAGGTTCCAGACCACTGCAATAAAGCAAATATTGCAATAAAGAGAGTCAAACGAGCTCTTTTTTTTTTTTTTTTGGTTTTCCAATGTATATAAAGGTTATGTTTACACTACACTGAAATCTATTAAGTCTTCAATAGTGTTATGTCTAAAAATACAAGGTACATGTCTTAATTAAGAAACTTTTTTTTTTTTGCTAAAAAAATGCTGTCATCTGAGACTTCAGGAAGTCATCACCTTCTGTCTGTTCATGGCTGCTGACAGATCAGGGTATTAGTTGCTGAAAGTCTGGGTGACTAACAAATTTTTAAAATAAGACAACAATGAAGTGTGCCACATTGAAAGATTTTTCTGCAGCATTTTGATGCTGTTTGATTGTATTTTACCCACAGTAGAAGTTAGCAGGCCTGAAAACAACATTAGTTTTGTTATACATCCCATCAGAGTTTGTGGGTGATCAGGTGCATTGTCAAGGAGCAATAATATTTTGAAAGAAATTTTTTTTTCTGAGCAGTAAGTCTCAACAGTGGGCTTAATACATTCAGTAATTCATGTTGTAAACAGACAGTCTGTCACCTAGGCTTTGCTGTTCCATTTTAGAACACAAGCAGAACAGATTTAACATAATTAGTAAGGGCCCTAGGAATTTTGGAATGGTGAATGAGCACTGGCTTCAACTTAAAGTCACCAGCTGCATTAACCCCTAAGAAGAGAATCAGCCTGTCCTTTGAAGCTTTGAAGCCAGGCATTGACTTCTTTTTAGGTATGAAAGACTTAGGTGGCATCTTCTGCCAATAGAAGGCTGTATCATCTACGTGGAAAATCTGTTGTTTAGTGTAGCCACCTTCATCAATTACCTTAGCTAGATCTTCTGGATAACCTGCTGCAGTTTCTACATCAGCACTTGCCCCTTCACTTTGCACTTTTATATTATGGAGATGGCTTCTTTGTTTCCTTAAACCTTATGAACAAACCTCTGCTAGCTTTAAATTTTTCTTCTGCAGCTTCCTCATCTTTCTCAGCCTTCATGAAAGATAAAAGTGTCAGGTCCTTCCTCTGGATTATGTACTGGCTTAAGGGAAAGTTGTGGCTGTTTTGAGCATCATTTCTGAGCCTCTAAAACTTTCTCCATATAAGCAATAAGTCTGTTTTGCTTTCTTATCATTTTTGTGTTCATTGGAGTAGCACTTTCAATTTCCCTCAAGAACTTTTTCTTTGCATTCACAACTTGGCTAACTAACTGGCAGAAGTAGCCTAGCTTTTGGCTTACCTTGGCTTTCGATATGCCTTCCTCACTAAGCTTATTTACTACTAGCTTTTTTTTTAATATATAGATTTTTTATTTCTAAAGAAGCTTTAGATTACATAAATGTTACAGCAAAAATATACGGGATTCCCATATACCCCCCCCCCCACACACACACACACACAAACTTTCCCACATTAACTTTGTGCAGGGCAAAGTGTAAAGAATAATGTAAACTACAATCCTCGGTTAGTAAAATGCTTCAATATGTGTTCATCAATTGTAACAAATGTACTACTAGCTTTTGATTTAAAGTAAGAGATGGGCAACTTTTCCTTTCACTTGAATACCCAGAGGCCATTGTAGGTATTAATTGCCCTAATTTCAATATTGTTGTGCTTCAGGGACTCGGAAGGTCTGATGGAGAGTCAGCGCACACACAACATTTATCGATTCAGTTTGCTGTTTTATATTGGCACAGTTTGTAGTGTCCCAATACAATTACAACAGTAACATCAAAGATTGCTGGTCACAGATCACTATAAAAGATATAATAATAATGAAAAAGTTTGAAATATTATGAGAATTTCCAAAACGTGATGCAGAAAAACGAAGTGGGCATATGCTGTTGGAAAAACCTACAGATTTGCTCAACACAGGGTTGCCACAAACCCTCAATTTGCAAAAAAACACACAATATCTGTGAAGCAAAATAAAACAAGATATGCTTGTAATCCTTACTTGTCATGTGACCAGAATAAATGTAAGTTTTTGCCACAATATCATGGATTTTATAAAATAATGCATTGGATACTAAGGACTAAGCTAATCTATAAATAAATATAGTCCCACCAATTATTTATAGATATTTTTAGAGCTGTATAATATGTTCATCTAACCATTTAAAGTACTCAGATGACAAAAAAGTCTGCTTTCTAAAATGAATGGAGATTTGCATCTATAAAGGAAATTTTAGGAAGCATGTACTATTTCTAGTTGTTTTGCATTTCCAGATGAATTATTATTATTATTTCAATACTTTAATTAAAATCAATTGAAATAGTTTATTATTTTGTAGAATTGGAAATATTCAAAATATTCAGATTGAAATGTCTATTATATTAATTGCATACAAGATACTTAAGGAAAAAAACACAGAAAAATTACTTCCTGCCTATCATCTGAATAACACAAAACAATGAGTCATTGAAGGAAAATTGTCTGCAGGTTGTCTATATTTCAAACTAATTACACACCATCCCAAATGATTCACTCATCTATTGAGATATGTTTTTGTTTTTGTTTTTTCCAAACAGCGATTTGCCTTAACAGACCTGACAAACTGAAAAACAAATTGCATCTACTGGGTAAAGTTGTATTGGTATATTGACATGCACAGTTTTGAGAATTGCTATAAAGAAAAGTCTTCTTCATAAATCTTAATAAAATAAAGAAAAGATAGGACAATTTGAACCTTTATTATAGGCATACAATTACATGTAAACATTTGCTAATTTAAAGCTATTTATAAAAGCTGCAGAACTTTAGCTCCTCTAGTTGTTTTAAAACAATGTACCACATAGAAGAAAATATTTTTAAATGTTTTTTTTAAAAGGTGTCTAGAAGGGTTGCAAGAAAAAGTGTGGAAATATTGAGTTGAAAAGGGCAGATGAAATAGCAGTCTTTCTTATTCAATCCTTCCTCTACAGCTTTTTCTTGTTGCATAGGACTTATCTCTTTCAGTTCAAGGTCAATGATTTGCCATTGCACTACAAAGATAGCAGAGTAAAGCAAATTCTGCAAATCATTCAATGTATTAAAAATCCTTGCCTTCATTTTTAATACTAAATTTCCATTTACAGAGTAGACTATTTTTCCTAATTCATGGCTTACAAAATAAATTAGGTCCACAGAAACAGGAGAATGTACTTAAAAAACTCTGTATTCTTGAAAAATACAATGCTGGATTTATGCCTTAATATCTATACCACTATCTCTATCTGTATCCCCTCTCTATCCTATTTACGTACCTATTTACATGCCAGTAAAACCTTAATAATTTGAGTTTAATTTCATAATAGCAAAGATTTTTTGCTACACACATTCAATATCCACTTGTCCAATTTTGGGCAGTCACAGTATTTCTAACTGATAATCATGTTCTTCTGAATTGTGGTATTCTATATGATCATATAGAAAACCTCTTTCATGACACTCCATTTTCAGCTGACATTGCTTGCATCATATTACCTTTGACTGCAGATTAGTAACTTGATTAGATAAGATTTTGCCTAAAGTCATAGCTGTTCGGTATGTTTTTCTCAAACTTCAAGAAGCTAAAATAGCAAACAATCACCAAAAAAAATTGATTCTTTCCTCTTACTGGCTACAAAACTTTAAAAGTTTGATTGTCAGTGGTTAACAGGTCTTTTCCCTTTTTTCTTACATAACAGTATTAGTTTTTTATAGAAAATCTTATATTAATAGTTCTTTACATCCACACTTGTCTTGTTCACATTTTTACACATCTGAGGAGGACAGGGATTTAGGCAGAAGATGAAATATGAAAATCATAACATGCAAAGAGTCTTAGAAGTGGAACTAAATATTAAAAGTAGTTCAGAATATATAACATCTTTCATAAGATTATGGAAGAGTAGATTAGTGTTTCTTCTCATTTATGTATTATTTTTCCTAGCTTTGTTCTCATTAAGCCTACATTTTAGAAGAGACAAGACAAAACAAAAAGTATCAAGTGCTCTTATGATAACAAAACAATAGAGTAAGATAGAATGATTAAATCTAGTTGTATTTTTCTGAAATGTATCTTTTTCTAACAATTCTATTAAGGATCTCTTCTGGTTATATAGATTCTGTACTGGACTTTCCTCTTGACTTTTGCAACAATGAAGGAAGATCTTTAGACTATGTGAACTATCACAGGTCATTCAGGCTGATCCCTGAATAATTTAACAAGATTTCCAAATGGATCTATCCTTAAATAGGACCTCAGTGGAGCTTCACAGTAAAATATTTAAATTCTTAGCTATTTTAACACTTATTTATTTTAAAACTATTGCTGAGAAATATTATCACATTACTATATATTGAATTAAGATATATTTTGAAATATTAAATTATTGCAACCTGATTATGTGTTTTCTAATAAGCCTTTTCATGTTTTCATCAATTATATGATAATTTAAAATAAAAGCTATAGATACTATTATTCCTTTAGAAATATTTCATAGAAATGTAGACCTAATTGCCATATATCAGCTATTTATTGTAACTCTTTCCCATGCCTTTGATAATGATTTTCTGCAGTAGAATATATGGCATTCCAAAGGAAAAGAGTTCAACATAGTCTGAAGTTCTGTATTTTGAAATATATTTTCTAAATTCAAAATGGTTGTAATGGCATTGAAATCCCTGAGACTTTCAACAACATTGTAAGCAATGTGAAACATTTTTTCCTTACCTGATCTAAAATAATTAAGCCCTGTCACTAAAGATTTTGTTTTTGAATCTTATAATATCTTTGAAAATATAAGTATAATAATATAGTAAATAAATAAGATGTTTCATGTGATAAAGACATTTTGTTGGATTACATGGCAATGGGATTTGGTACTTCATTTCATCTTTACAATTGGTTGGAAGAATTGACCAGAAAATAAAATAAAACGTGTGAACGTATCCATTTCTAAGGTTAAGAAAAAACCAAGTGAATTTAATTATTGCAGAAACAAGCTAAATAAGGTATGAGCCCTGTAATGTTTTATTGAAGTGAAACCCTTTCATTTCCTACTGTCTTGAGATTACACTGAAATCTGATGAATTGTAAAGAAGCAGGAGAGAGGGAAGGCAGGAGCTAAGATAAAAAGCAGTTGTAGAACATGGTTAAAGGAAAATCAGTAATAGTAACTGTGTATTGTTGTTATTGAAGCTGTTAAACACTTCCAATGTGCCAGAAATGTTTACAAACATTTATCACTCCTTTCATAACATTTAGAAGGTATGCAGTAGTATACCTATGGTATAGAGGTTGATAGCTCTTGGTTAGGGAACCTCCGATCTAGAGCAATTTTCAGGAAATGTTTTACATAAGGGGCGATGGTGAAGAAGAAATACTTTGAGTGTTTATGATATGTTAGACTGCATAATATAATTTTCTTCCATAACATCCTGACAATAATGCTTCGAATATAACAATTGCTTTTCCTGGTTTTACAGATGAGAGAAGTAGTGGGGTCAAAGAGATTAAATGACTTTTCTTAAATCACATTGAAAGAGAGTTTTGGAGCAAGGATACAATCTAGATTCGTTTGCTTCCAAAGCCCATGTAGTTCTTTTGGTTATTGTGTGGGTCTCCACCCACTAAGAAAATGCTCCATGAACACTTGAACATTTTCATATGCCCCAAAGGCATGCGCCTAGTAAACCCCTACCCATATATTGCCCCATCACTGACACCCAACACCAGTGATCTTCCTCTGCCACAGTTGTGACACTTCTGTGATCCAAAACCTCTCCAAAAATGAAGCCAGCAAAATAACCATATAAATCAATAAGAAAATGGAATAATAATAATAGTTTTTAAAATAAATAAGACAATTTTTATTATGAAATAATATAAAAATTTTTTAGACATTTTGTCTTTCATGACTGTAAGATCTGTTGTCTTGTAGGTACAGTGATATTTTCTTCCATATATTCCCCCAGTGTCTTCTTTTTTTTAATTTTATCTTCAAAGAAGCTTTAGGTTACAAAAAAGACACATAGAAAATATAGGGGATTTCCATATACCCAATGCCTTCCTCCTTTTCTACTATCCCCTATTAATGGCATTTTACATGTGTACAATACATTTGTTACAATTAATGTACAAATATTGAAGCTTTGCTACTAACCATGGTCAATGATTAATTTTATGAACAATTCCATGCCCTAAAAATGTCATATGTTCCATCTATTCTATTCTTCCCTCTCCTTCCCCTCTGAACCTATGGTAACCACTATGTTTCAAGTTTTGAAGAATAAGACTGATAGTTACTTGCAGTAATATTGAAGGATTGACATATTGTTCAGTTGTCTTTTATTAGTCACTGCCTATATTTTTGAGGGATTCTTGTCCCTCTAATTGAGAACCTAATAGGACTCCCCATGAGGGGATTTTAATATTTTCTGGTTTATTGTGTGGGTCTCCACCCACTGAGGTAATACCCTATGACAAGGTGAACACTTATGTATTCCATAGAAGCATGCCCCAGGAGTGCCCTACCCTGGGTATCTCCCCACACCCAAATCCCTATACCAGTAACTGGACCTTGGCATATTTGCCAAAAAAATGGGAGTTCTGCCACATTCTCTAATAGGATGGCAAGAATCACCCAAGCACAAGGGCAGTGCCTAGTGAAGGAAGACAGACCATTACTCCAGACCCTTGATATTAATGTTTATACTTATGAACCTTTTCTTGTGAAATTGAAACTTAGCCTAGCATTATATATTGCCTAAGAGTTACCTCCTGAAGGCCTCCTTGTTGCTGAAATATGGACTCTCTCTAAGCCAAACTCAGTATACAAAAGTACTAGCTTCTGCCCCACCCCAAAGTGGGACATGACTCCTGGAAATGAGCCTTCTTGGCACCAAAGGATTATTACCAAGTACCAACCAGTAATGCATCTGGAAAAAGACTAGAAGAGGGGAATATTAAATACAAATGAGTTTTTATGGCTAAGAGATTTCAAAGTGAGTCAGGAGGTCATTCCAGAGGTTAAGTTTATGCATACCTCAGCAGGAATTAATTCACTGCCACAGTAAACAGAGCCTCAAACAGCAGGGCTTCTAAGGGCTCTAGAGACATCCAGACACTATAAGTATGGCAGATAATCTCAGGAATTCAGTACCCTGTCAGTGGGCCTTTCCTTGGAATTTATGCTCCCCAGTGTGGCATTTGGACTCATTTATAGTTTCCCTACATATGGCTCTTCTGCCACTTTTATTTGAACCTCTAAATAGCACTAACTTTGTTAAATATATGTCCCAGAGACTTAAATCTTTGGTCTGTTTTATGTGCCAGTTGAGCCCTGAATCTCAGCAGAGTGCAACACCTACTCTCCAGTTCATTGAACTCACCCAGGACAACTAACAAGGATTTGATGATGGACAACACCCATCCCAAGGAATAGAGGGTGTCTGCAACTGCAAGCAAGATAGTTCCATCCATCTGTCCCATGGGATCTAAGCCCCCTCTCAATTAGAAACAGAGTGGATATTACCATCCCCAAATTCTCAAGATTAGGAAATGAACAATGGACTAAAACAGAATCATTATTACTCTATTATAGACTATTATTATTCTAACAATAGAAGAACTTTTATCATTGATATAAAAGCAGTAGGCACCAGATGTTCTGAGAGGAGGGAGTAGGAAGAATAGGTGTAATATGGGGCATTTTCAGGACATTGGAATGGTCCTGCATGACATTACAATAATG
>PVKH010030103.1:0-12543 GCA_004027955.1 Chaetophractus vellerosus | reverse complement strand
TTCACTAAATAACTATTATTCATTTCCAAGACTCTTCAAAGGTCACCTCCTTTGGAATCCTTTGAGAATCTGAGGAAACATATGGACCTCTCCAACAAAAAAAGCACCTATATTCATACCCACAAACACTTTAAGCCATTTCAGAAAGCTATTCAAAGGTTCCTTGGAAGTACATGGGTCCAAGAATAAGAATTTCTGGCGTGAGTTAAAACCTTAAAGATAGGGACATATGCCTGGCACAAAGTAATTGCTGAGCAACTTTACTGGCCTAATAACTTGATGCCCCTACGGCACTTTATCATAGTACTTTCTGTGTTTCAGTATTTATTTAGTACATAGCAGTTACTTAATTTTATTTAAAATTTGTTGTTTCATCACAGCTATCACAGAATTATTGTAGGCACTCAAATGATGATTTACTGAGTCTGCCTTACACGGCTGAACACAGACCTCAGCACATACTGACACTCATGAAGAGTCATGGCTGCAAATTCATTAACTGTGATCTCATTTGTAGTTCACATAATGGTAAATACTTTACTTAAGACTGTTTGCAAATATGAATGACTCTGGGCCACACGGATCTAATTTTTACATTCCTTTTGCTTATAACAGGAAATTATCACCTCATTATATGCTGTCCTATTTTGTAATTATTTGTACCATATAATTTAGAATTTTACCCACAAAAAAACAGAGTCAGGAATAACATGTTTTAACTATGCCTGTTTGTATATCTTACTGTCTCTTTTAGAGTCTATAAAGTTGAACGTTAGACTTATGAAATAACAGTTTTGTTACATTCATTAAGTTAATGTTTCTTACATGACCAACAGCAAGGAGAAAACATCAATCACCTCTGTAATGAAACAATATTAGTAATCTATCAAGTATAAATGCCACCAGATTTTGGTCTGAAACCAACTCAACAATGCCTTATATCTTTTGGTAAAATTGGATTCGCTGAGAGACCACTGAGTAGACCACCTTCCCATTCACTTTAACTCTAAATGATACGGGAAACTTAGTAACCCTTCCTTTACCTAAAATAGTATCTCAAAGGAAACCACATCCTATTCTTTAATGGGGTCCAGAATCCCCTTTAAAGCATAAATATCAGCCTGAATTCTAACATACTACCTTGTTCTTTCTGTAGTCCAATCTTGCTTTATCTTAAGTGGAAATATACTAGAGTTTCTAATAATCATAAACCACACAGACGAATGTATTTACTTGCAAATCTACCATCCTTTCTATACTACAATTTCTAAGACAGAGACTTCCTCATTTCTGTTCCGGGTGGGGAGTCAATAACGTCAACTGAACTAGAGGCTAGGTATACTGCCACTCAACCTTCTCTGGCTAAAAAGCTCCGAGTCCTCAAGCTTCTGGGACCATGTCTAAAACTTAGATGTTATTTACTAGATGTTAAAACTAGATGTTATTTACTTATTTCTTTTTTTTGTCTCATTCTTTTACTTGATATGTCTTTGCAGTCATATCTACCTAGAAACATTAGGTACTCATTTTTCATAGTTTTCTTACAGAAAAAGAAAAACACAAACACTAGTTGTGGCAGTTTGAAATCATTTTATGAATTCCAAAAATGAAATATGTTTTAAACTAATCCATTCCTGTGGGTGTGAGACCCATTTGACTGGATTACATTAGTGGGATAGGTTGAGTCCCCACCCCCTTGCTGGGTCTGATATAAACTGACTTATAGGGACAGACAGAGGAAAAAGGGAGCTGGCATATTTGATTCTGCAATGTGAGAGAAGATTGCTTAAGCATGAAGCCCCCAACAGGCTGGGCCCATGGAGCAGCTCAAAAGGAGACCAGTCCTGCTATATGCCCATAAATTACATCTGACCTTGTGAAGAGAGTGGAATAGCCAAGACTGATACAGGAGGCCCGGAAAGAGAAAAGCCCTATGCCTGATGGCTCAAAGCTGAGCTTTAAGAGACAGTAGAGTCTGGAGGGAAGGCAGAGACCACAGAGGTCAGCTGCCATCTTGCTTCACCACGTGGCAACAACGCCAGGATCATGAGGAGCTGACTTTGGTGAGAAAGCACCTCTTATGGTGCCTTGGAACGATAAGCTTTTACCCCATATAAATAAGCTTTATAAAAGCTAACACATTTCTGGTACTTTGCATCGGCAGCCCTTTGGCAAACTGAAACACCAGTCAAACAAACTTAAAAACCTATTTATCGAAGTACTATGCCAAGTACATTGAAATATTTGAATATATATGTGCCAGGTCCTTTAACAAGACCAACACAAAACAAGAAGAATAATACAAGAGATAAATGAGAGGGATCAGAAACAATACAAGAGTAAGTGATGTTATAGATACCTCTTAGTCCTAGTTCTAAAAACCTATGATTGCTGATACTGAGTAAAATATTACTTTAATGTTAAAAGAATTAATCTTATACCAGAGGCTAGATGAAGCAACCCAAGAGTCTGTTTCTTTATCCAAAGAAACATATTAGCAGGCTG
Source organism: Chaetophractus vellerosus (assembly GCA_004027955.1). Taxonomy (NCBI): domain Eukaryota; kingdom Metazoa; phylum Chordata; class Mammalia; order Cingulata; family Chlamyphoridae; genus Chaetophractus; species Chaetophractus vellerosus. The sequence continues at coordinate 10,038 of PVKH010030103.1, read as the reverse complement.
CCCTGTGGATTCCTGAGAGTGGTACTACCCACCTGTCTCCATCCCTTTTTTAAGATTCTATTTAGAATGTTGGCTGGCTGACAGCAAGAGGCTGTATGACCCAAAAGCTATGAACTTCTCATAAAGAATATATATACAAAAAAGTATTGGCTAGAAGATAACACTGCTCCAAAAATTCAACTATGTCACTGAAGCTAAATTTTTTTTATAAGCATAAGAGGGAGGACTCTGGTAAACAGCTCTTCTGAGCAACCCAGATCAATACAATTTTATTACCAAAAACAACAACAACAACAAAACCATACTTTTTATTTTGTCTTCCTCTGTAGGCTGATTATAATGTCTCCAAGAGGTTCTTCACCATCAAGAATACCAAGAGTGGGCAGCCTTTCAGGCTTAGGATATGGGTTGTCATAAGACCAGATCCACTGTTACAGCTATACTTTCTGCTTGCCAGAAATAAAAGTAATGGCTAAAAGGAGAAGACTTAAAAGTAGATAGGTAGATTACCTAGAACAATCTACTAGAAAAGGATAAATTTCTAAAGAACAAATAAAATCAATCATGTTAAGAAGAGTAAGTTGATTAAAAATAAGATAAAAATACACACTAAAGAACAAAATGTAATAAAGACAAATGATGAAAGAAGGCATGGGGTGCCATGACTTTAGAGTAGGCTCCAAACACCAGCAGGCACATTCAAGGCTTTCCTCTCTAGGATGAGATTTTATTTAATGAATCCTAGACAAATTAAGGTTTCCATAGAGAAAAAGTGAGGGCAAAGACTCCCAGGATCTACCCTCCTGGCTCACATTCACATGTCTTAGAAAAATTGAGAGAGAGACCAAAGGTAAAAGACTCACTGCACTGAAGAGTTGAGAAGGAATTCCTTAGAATTACACAATGCCAGAGTGGGAGGCCCCTTGGAGAAAAGCCTAGTCCCACTTCCCCTTTCTTCTATTTGGATAGAGTAATAATCAGAGAAATTCAGTAACTTGTTTAAGATAACTCAATTAGGGGTATAGGCAGAGCTCATGTACCATTTTCCATTCTCAATGCAAAGATGGGAATAATTTAAATATGCAGGATATTATAAAGGAGACCTTTCAGACAAGAGAAAGACAAAGAGATTAATACTAGGTGTTTATAATATGTACTTTACCTAACTCCCACAACCTATCAGTTATGAGGCAATTCACAGATAAGAACTAAGGCTCAGGGTGTTTAAAGAAAAAAAAAATACTGATGGAAACAGTGTGCAAGAATCAGAGGTGTAATCTGAATCCAGTTATTGCCAAGTACAAAGCTCAGGCTCTTAAAATATATGTATTAATATAAATATAACGCAGGCAGAAAAGTGGAATGTACTAAAAACTCTGTTTGCTTCTTTTCCCTTCTGGATGTCCAAAGGCTGATCACTACAGATTCTAATCAAACTGCCAATGCAGGGCCCCAGAGTAGGTTTAGGGGAGGAAGAGCCTGAGGCTAGGGTTTTTATTCCCCTGGTTCCTTCCTGAAAGGTTGCCAAAGGCTTACTGCTTCCTCAACAGAAAATCACAGATCTTCTCAAGACAGCTGAATCTACAGGGCTCTCTCCCCTCCCAGGTTCTATAATCTCTCCCTCCCTTGGTGTCTTTGGGCTTTAAGAGTACTGGCAGCAATAGTACAAAAGTTCTGACAAAGGTTTCCTTTCGTCATAAGTCCATGGTAAATAACCCCTCCTTGAATTATTCTAATTTAAGTGTGCCATTTGTTTCCTATTGAAACCTTTACTGATACAAGGCCAAAACAAAAACATACAGCTTAATGAAGTAACACAAAACAAACAACTATGCCATTATTGTGTTGAGGTCAATGAACAGATCTTGCCAACATTCAGGAAGCTCTACTGTTCCCCCCTCTTTATTATTATTACGTTCTCCTGCACTCCACCAAAAGATTTTTACTACCAAAGCATCAATCACTAAATATTTTATTTTAGTTTGGCCTGCTTTTTGAACTTTAAATCATACAGTATGAATTCCTTCCTGCCTGGCTCTTTTCAGTAAACACTTTATTCACAAGATTTATCCATACTGTTGCATGTTCCTTGTGCATCATCATTTTGATTGCCAAATAGCATTCTACTGTATAACTATACTGTAATTTATTTACACATTCTACAGTTGTTGAACATTTAAGTTGTCCCTAATTCAGAGCTATTGTGAACATACTTGTCCATGTCTCCTAAGTGCACACAAACTTACATTTCTACTGATTATATACCTGGGAGTGGACTGAGACCTAAGGTACATGTATCTTCATTTTAGTACTTAAGACCAAACTGTTTTCCAAATTTAAACTTTCACCAGCAACCTCCGAGAGTTCTTGGGGGCTTTACAACTTCATGTTGTCAGTCTTTTTCTCATTGTAGGCATTTTAGTGAGTGGGTAATAATATCTTATTGTGCTTTTAATTTTAATTTCCCTGATTACTAATGGGGTTGAGCATACTTACATGTTTACTGACCACATGGCTATACTTATTCTTTAGTGCTTATTCAAGTCTCTTGTCCATTCCTCTATTATTTTTTGTTTTCGATTTCGAAGAGTTTGGGTTTTTCATATAATTTGGATATAAGCCCTTTGTCAGTTATATATCTTGTAAAATCTTTTCCAACCCTATGGCTTGACGTACCTATCCACTATTAGTATTTTCTTTTGAGGTGAAGAAGTTCTGAGTTTTAATTTAATCAAATTTATTAATCTTCTTTACAAGTACTGCTTTTTATATCCTATTATATAAGAAATCCTTTTCTACATCAAGGTTACAAAGACATATTACTATATTATCTCCTAAAAACTTTGCTTTGTATCTCACATTTGCATCTATAATCCATATGGAATCTTTGTATAAGGTATGAGATAGAGTTCAGGATTTATTTTTTTGAGCATATGGCTCTCTGACATAGCACCACTTTCTAAAAAGACTGTTCTTTCCTCATTGCTCTGTAGTGCCATCTTTGTCACAAATCAAGTGTCCACATATGTATGGGTCTCTTACTTATTCATTATTCCATCAGTTATTTATCTTTCCTATGTTAATTTCTGAATTTTTATAAATAAATCTTGATGTCTGGCAGTGCAAGTCCTCTTTACTTGTTCTTCCTCTAGGACTGTGGCAGTTTGATATATTTATGAATTCCAAAAAAAGATATAGATTATGTTTGTAAAATGGTCTGTTCCTCTGGGTGTGATAACCCTTTGATCGTATTAGACTGAGCTGAGATGTCTGATTAAATTATGTTAAGATTAGGGCTTTGACTCAACCAGATCATTAGAGTACGACTCAGCATTGAGTCCCAGCCCTCTTGGTGGGTTGATAAAACAGACTCTCACTGGAAAAAGACACGGCAGAGGAGAGAACTTAGTTTTGATGCTGGAGCCCCTGAGAGAAACAAGACATTCGCCTGATAGTTTACAAGCTGACCTTGTGAAGAGATCAGAGCAGCTGAGCCAGGAAAGAAATGAGCCCTGGGAAGACAGACTAGCTCTCCAGCCTACAGCCGAGATCGGAAGAAGCTGGGGCCGCTGAGCCTTAAGAGGAAAGAGGAAGGTGGAACCCTTGCAGATATCTCCTGCCATCTTGCTTCAACACATGGCAACAGACTTTGGGTGAGGAAGTAACTCTTATGGTACCTTGTGTTGGACTCTTTAGGGCCTTGTAACTGTAAGCTTCTACCCCAGATAAATACCCTTTATAAAAGCCAACAGAGTTCTGGTACTTTGCATCAGGACCCCTTTGGCTGACTAATACAAGGACCTTCCTGTCCTTGGCCCTTTACACTGCCACATACATTTTAGAATCAGCTTGTTGAATCCCACCAAAAATAAAAAAGCAAACAAACTGAAAATTTGTGAGATTTTGATTTCATTGATCTATACATGAATTTGAGGAAAAGTAACCTCTTTACAATATTGAGTCTTCAAATCAACAAATATGGCATGTTCCTTCATTTAGTTAGGTCTATGTAATTTCTCTCAGTTTTAAGTTTTCTGCATAGAGGTCTTATAGATATTCTCAGACCTTATTGCTAGGTAGTTAAATGTTTTTCATGATATTGTAAAGAGTATCTTCTTTAAAATTTCCATTTAATATTTATTGCAGATATACAGAAATTATCTTTTTATATTTATTGTATATCCATCAGCCTTGCTAAACTCATTTATTCTTAAAATTTATCTGAGGGGTCTTCTAAATTTTCAACATATATAATCATATCATCTGTGAATAGGGGCCGGCTGGATAGCCCAGTGGACAGGGCGCCGGCATACCACATGGGAGGCCCCGGGTTCAGTTCCCGGGGACCTCTCCTAGTGGGCAGACCACCTTGAGAATGGCAAGCTGCCATGGGTGGGCCAGAGCCGCCATGGGCAGGGCAAAAAGCTGCCACGGACAGGGCAAAAGCCACCACGGGCAGGGCAGGTCGCCTACGAATGGAGCGCAGCCAGCCACCCGCGAACTGAGAGCCAGCCGTGAATGGAAGCAGAAGCCGCCCACAAGCGGGGAAAGCCGCACCTGCGCAGTGACCAGTCTCGGTGCCTTGCCGTGGCAGGGGGGAGGGGAGATATGTAATAAAATAAATAAATCTTTAAAAAAAAAAATCTGTGAATAAAGACAACTTCTTACTTTCTAATCCTTTACTTTTTATTTATGTATTTATTTAATAGGGGAGTGGTGGGGTTACCTTTGGCTAGGATCTCATATACAACACTGAAAAAAACTGTAATCATGGATATTCTTATCTTGTTTCCAATCCCAAAGGAAACACTTTCAAAATTACTCCCATTTGCTGTAGACTTTTGCAGAAATCTTTTATCAGATCAAAAAAAGCCCCATCTATTCCTAATTTGTTACATTTTTTAAATGAGTGGATGTTAAAATTTATCAGATACACATTCCGCATCCGTTAACATGATCATATATGGTAGTGTCCTTAATTCTTATAATTTCATGAATTACATGTTGTTCAATGGTAAACCAACCTCGCATTCCTGAAATAAGTACAAATTGGATGTAATGCATTTTCTTTTTCATATATTGCTCAATCTGGTTTTCAAAATAATATTCAATATTTTTGCATCTATGTTCAGGTATAAGGACCAGTATGCAATTTTCTTGTCTCAGGAAATTCTTAACAGGTTTAGTTATCAAGGTTATGTCTTGCCTCATAAAAGCAGCTGAAGAGTGCTCTTTTTCTATCTTTTGGAAGGATTTACATAAGATTGGCATCCCTTCTTTCTCAGCATTATTTCTTCCTTTAACTGTCTGGTAGAGTGCACTGGTGAAATTATGTGAGGCAGGAATGTTCTTTGTGATAAGATTTTTAATTACAGATTAATTTTTTTAATACTCAAATGATTAGTCTTCTTGTGTCAGTTTCCGTAATGTGTATTTTTCTAGACATATGTCATTTGGTATAATTTTCAAGGTTATCAGCATAATATATCATCACCTTACTATCATTTAAGGTTGTGTCAGTCTACTACACACACTGTCCAGAGGTTTATATTGCTCTCTCAGACTTCTCTAGAGAGAGCTGCTTTCCTGGATTTAGAGGTGGTTATATATTTAGATTAAAAGGATAATGCTCTGTGTGCCACTAAAGTGGTTCTTTGAAGGATGTGACCTGTTGACAATACTGCACCTGTGGTCACTGCTGGCAGGTACTGTATTCTTGAAGTGTGTCTGTGACCTGAACAAGAGGACACTTCTCTCCTGTTCTGATGATGATCTGCTCCATCTACCACAATGCCATGGTTACTCTACCCAGGAAGACTGTTTTCACCAGTCCAAGGAAATGTTTACTCAGCTAATGGTCTGTTTCCCCTACATTGCTCAGTCTGTGCAGGCACTTTGCTTACTGCTCTTTGCAGCTGCTGCCAATTTACCAGCAAGGACAGACAAGCCCAAAGGTGGGCTCGGCTTTAAAGTCAATCTTTCCTGTTTCCGGATGAGGCAGGCAACCCTCACAGTCACTGTGGGCAATCTATTAAAGGTAAATCTATTGCTGTCACTTGTCCCTGCCACAGGGTGGACTTTGGCGGAGGGGTTGACCATACAGGGCTTAGATTGTTTTAAGCAATGTCTACAGGGCTGTCCTACCTAAGGCTGGATTGTTTCACATGGCTATATTTAGAAGCTAGTCTCATAGTAAAAAGACTAAAAAGGGTTAATGAGGCAGCAAAACCAAAATGGTCAAAAACAGATATGAACTGCTGGATTAGGAAAGACCTGACACCTAAACACAATGTACAAGGGAAGTGGATGTGACCCAAGTGATGGCGCACCCACCTACCCCATGGGAGGTCCGTGGTTTGGTTCCCAGTGCCTCCTAAAGAAGACAGTGAGCTGGTGTGACAGGGAGGCATGGCAAGCTGACAAAACAAGAGACACAAGAAGAAAAAACTTAATGAGAGACACAACAAATGCAGGGAAAGTAGGTGGCTCAAGCGATTAAGCACTTCCCTTCCACATCGGAGGTCTCAGGTTCAGTTCCCAGTACCTCCTAAAGAAACAAAAAGAAGGGAAACAGACATAGCACATGTAAACAATGAGGGGATGGGGAAAATAAATAAAATAAATCTTTAAAAAAAAACAAAAAAAATTTTTTTTAAACCACAATGTACAACCATGGTTTGGAAAAGAAGTGCCAAAAAGGATATTATTGAGATAATTGGCAAAAATTTAATACAGACTATATCTTAGGTACTACTATTGAAACAATGTTAAGTTTCCTGAATTTGACCATTGTACTGAATTTATGGGATGTCCTTGTTCTTAAAATATGCAAAAGTACTTAGGAGTAAAAAAAAAAAAAATTCACAAGGTTCTTAATTTACTCTCAAATAGTTTTTAAAAAATGCTAATATATACACATAAATACATATTAAAAGAGATAGACACATACAACAAATTTAGCCAAATATTAACAATTGATGAATTTAGGGGAACAGTAAGCAAGACTTCATTCCAACATTTCTATAAGCTTGACAGATTTTTCTTTTTAAATTTGGAGGATGTGGGAAGACCTGGCATAGAAGACCGATGGGACAGCAAAAGCAAGGATCATATGATGACTCAGAAGGCCAAAAACCAATATTCAGGACACATGGAGGGAGTTAAGGTGAATCAGTCAAGAGTACAATTTCTCTCTTATTTATCCTGGTGTGCCAGGAAGGGTGTGCTGTGTAGGTAAGGCAAGAGCCAGAAAAGCCCAGAACAAGCACCACTACCCCACCCCCGCCTTTTTTAAATTTTTTATTTTTGCAATTATTGCATTTGTAGGTATCTAATAGCCAGCAATGGGGGTGGGGGTGGGGTGGGGGAAGCCATGTTAAAGAAGTCTCAATCCCTCATTATCCTTTTAATGTCTGAAAGATCTGTAGTGATGTCCCCTTTTTTTCATGCCTAATATTGGCAATTTATGTTCTCTCTCTCACCTGCTTTTTAAAAATTGATTGGTATCACTTGGGATTTATCACGAGTCTTTTCTATAGAACCAGTTCTGGCCTTGGATGGTCTTCTCAACTGTGTGTTTCCAGGAATTTTCTTCAAGCTTAACTCCCAAATTCCCAACCATACCTTAGTTTCTAATAGTTTGGGTTACAGACCATCAGCATCAGTATCATTTGAGGTACCTGTTAGAATACAGTTTCCCAGGCCACACCCCAAACACATTGATATTATATTCCCTAGGGCCCAGGAATCTGCATGTTAACAGACAAGCGATTCTGATGCATACTAAATTTTCAGATGTTAATGTTGAGCTAGACCACATATATTATCAAGAAAGAGCAATCAACTAATGAAATTTTAAGTAGGTTAAATTTTTTAAAAATTAATTTTTAATCCTAGAACCATGGATCAACAGAATGGTTTTTCTTGACCCAGTTCTGTCACTAAATTTGCCTAAATAACTTCAATTGTCTCACTATAAAATGAAGGTGCTAAAAAGTTACTTTTAAAGCCATCTCCAATGTAACAATTCATGAGTCCATGATCAGTTGACTAGGATCTTGAGAGTTTACCGGGTCTAGCTCCCCACTTAGGTAGATATTATTTCCCTTTCACCAATGAACCATAAAGAGGTATGCCCATGGACGAATAAATATTTAATAGTAGAGATCTTTCTAAGCATCAAAATTCAATTTATAGGCTGCTACAATTCAGCCACAATATCTTGCCTTTAGAATATCAATTCATTAGTGAGAAACAGGGACAGGAAAAAGACTGTATTCCCTGGGGAGACTTTTTCTCTATCAAGTAGGACCAAGTTCAACAGAAATTATTAAAACAAAGTATAAACTTCCTGTATTTTGCATTAATCATGACAAGTACCTTGGTCGCACCATCTGTTTTACTTTTGTGTCCTCAATGTACTTTGTTGTTTGCATGAAGATTAAATTAGATAATGCATGTAAAACACTTGAAGCACTGCCTGATTACTTTTGATAATACAAGTAAGAGAGTAATAGTAATGGAAGAGGTAATAAAAACTCCTATGTAACACTTGCTTTATTATAATAAACTTTATTTTTTCAAGAGGTTTTAGATTACAGAAGTTACATCGAAAGTCTGAGGGTTTCCCATGTACCCCCGTCCCTCTCCTACATTATCCCCTATTTTTTTTAATGTAGCAGTACAATTTATTATGATGTATCTGTAAAAATGACTCACTTTTAAAAATGCACATTTTAAAAATGACTCACTTGTTGGAAGGACTAACCTACCTACAGTATCTAAAAAACAAAACCATCATTGTGAAATTTATCAGTACTTCACATATCTAACAAATACCGAAGGAGGCAACTACCATTGTGATAACTTCTTTAAAGCCAAATAACTTAAGCACAAATCAGAATTAAGAGAAACTTCAGAATGTGCACATTTGCATGCATTTTTGGTTGAACTTTAAAAGATTTCACATATAACAAAATCACAACTTTGAATCAAAATTAATACTAAAAGCCTTTAAGTCCTGTGACAAACTTTCTCTACAGAAGCAAGGAAAACAGAGTGAATAGTAACAGCAGTATATTTCTAGGAGAGAAAGCAATCACTTATTTTCTTTATCATAAAACAAAAAGTCAATGAGTCAACATTTTAATAACACTGTCCAAGTTATTTACTATTCAGTAATTTGCTTTTCAAGTTGTGTCTTTAAAATGTATCCATCCAATGCGAATATTCTTGCTGACCAGATTTTGTGATAATCAGGGTAGGCTAAACATTCACTATATTAGAAACCATTATCCATTGCAGGTGATGTGTCACAGTAATGAAAGATGTTTATGTGGGAGGCTGTGGGAGGTGTGGGAGGTGGGGCATATGGAAATCCCTATAATTTTTGTGTAACATTTATGTAATCTAAGTATCTTTTAAAAAATAAAAAAAAAATTATTAAAAAAATAAAAAATAAATTTAAAAAAAAAGAAACCATGCATGTGTCCCCAGACCTAGTTTTTCTCCCTAGATCTGGTTTTTAGAATGCTGTTGATAAACCAAGCCTGACTTATTATGTGACCATCCTGTGTGAGAAAAGATTGTAACTTTGGGTATCTTTGATCAACCTTAAGAGATATAGCAGGGGGAGAGATGTGGCTCAGGGGGTTGGGCATCCGTCTCCCATATGGAGGGACCTGGGTTCAATCCCTGGGACCTCCCAGTAAAAAGAAAAAAAGAAAAATGTAGAAGGCGGGCGCGCCGCGAGGCCCCGCGAGCCACGCAGCAAGATGATGACGTAGCAGGAGAGTGACACAAGGGAAAGCCAAGACAAGACACACCAAAAAAACAGGAACTAAGGTGACACAGGCGGTAGGATGCCTCTCTCCCACATTGGAGATTCCGAGGATCTAATCCCAGTGAAGACAGGAGAAGAAGGATGAGAAGAGAAACAGCAAAAACGGGGGCGGGGGGGAGGTGTTAAAAATGGATAAAAGTAAATAAATAAATAAATAAATAAATCCTTTTAAAAAATGTATAGGGGAGGAAGATATA
>PVKH010030102.1:0-12545 GCA_004027955.1 Chaetophractus vellerosus | reverse complement strand
ATATCATTATCTGGATACAAACTTAAGGAACAGACAGGTCAGGAATGAAATCCCAGAGTAAACATTTTAAAATATTAAAATGTACAGTGTGCAACAAAAGATTATAAGACAAATAAACAGGAAATGATGGTCCACCAAAGGAAAAAGATAAAAATCTAGTAGCCACCAACAAAGAAGACCAGAGTATCGGCATACTGAACAAAGACATGGGAAAAAATATCCTGAGTATGCTGAAGGAGATAAAGGAAAAAACAAAGAGAAAAAACTAAAGGACATCAGGAAAACAGTAAATGAACAATTTGATTATCTTAATAAATCTATAGAAAATTTAAATAGGACCTAAAAAGAAATGATGGAGGTAAAGAGCACAATAGCTAAAATGAAAAATTCCCTAGATGGTTACAACAGCAGATTGGAGCTGGCAGAAGAAATACTCAGTGAACTCAATGACAAGACAACGGAAAGGATTCAGGTTGAGTAGCAGAAATTCAAACAAACAAACAAACAAAATGAACAGAGCCTAAGAGAACTCTGGGACACCATCAAGCATGCCAATATGCATATTATGGGAATCCCAGAAAGAAAGAGAAGAAAGGGGCAGAAGGAATAGTCAAAGAAATAATGGCAGATAACTTCCCAAATTAAAGAAAGACATGGATATGCACATTTAAGAATCCCAACAAACCCCAAATGGTATAGACTCAAAATCACACCCAGACACATAGTAATCAAAGTGTCAAATGCAAAGGGCAAAAAGGAGTTCTGAAACCTGCAAGAATAAAAGCAACATGTTATGTACAAGGGAGCCCCAATAAAATTAAGTGCTAATTTCTCATCAGAGACCATGGAGGCAAGAAGGCAGAGGGATGAAATATTTTAAATGCTGAAAGAAAACTATTGCCAGCCAAGAATTTTATATCTAATAAGAATGCCTTTCAAAAATGATGGAGAGGTTAAGAAATTCCCAGATAAACAAAAGTTGACAGTTCATCACCATGAGACATGCCCTGCATGCAGTGCTAAAAGGATTTCTTTGAACTGAAAGGAAAGGACACTAGACTGTGAATTGAAGTGGCATAAAGAAATAAGGACCTCCAGGAAAGGTGATCATATGGGTAATTATAAATACCAGTATTATTGTATTGTATTTTTTGGTATGTAATTGCACTTTTTATTTCTTACAGATTCTAAAATACAAATGTATTTTAAAAGATGATAAATCTATGGCTTTGGACATAGAATGTATAAAGATATAATAATTGGTACAAGTACATCCGGAAGGGAGGAAGGGTGGTAAAGCAACAGTGTATGTGCCTGCTATCGAAGTTTAAGTTGGTATCAAATAAAACATGATTATTATAGATTTAGGATGTTAAATTTAAGCCCCAGGGCAACCAAAATGAAAATTTATGAAAAATATATACAGAAATAAAGTAGAAGGGACTCAAACTGATACACTACCAAAAAATCAAATAAATGTGAATGTAAGCATTAACAAAGAATTGAGGGGCAAAAAAGGTATAAGATTTACAAAGACAAAATAGCAAAATGACAGAAGAAGGGCTTGCATTATCAATAGTTACTTTAAATGTAAATGTATTAAACTTTCCAATAAAAAAACAGAGATTGGTAGAATGGAAAAAAGCATCACCCAAATAAAAACTGCTTAAAGAGACTCACCTTAAATTCAAAGACACAGGTAAGCTGAAAGTGAAAGGATGGAAAAAATATATACCATGCAAATAGTAACTGTTTTAGTTTGCTAGGGTGCTCAAAGCAGATACCATGGAATGGGTTGGCTTTTAACAATGGGAATTTATTAGCTTACAGTTTGAGACTATGAGACTGTCCAAATCAAGGCATCATCAAGGTGATGTTTTCTTCCAAAAGACCAGCTGCCAGCAATCCTTGGGTCATCTGCCATGTGGCAAGGTACTTGGTCATGTCTCCTCTTCTTTCCCTTCTCTTCTGGGTTTCATTGCTTTCAGCTTCTTGCTTCCATGGCTTTCTCTCTGTCTGAATTTCATTCTATTATAAAAGATTCCATTAAAAGAATTAAGACCCACCCTTGGCTACAACTTAACTGAAGTAACCTCATCAAAAGGTCCTACTTCCTTATTCATTTTATGAAGCCAACATCACCCTAATACCAAAGCCAGAAAAAAATATCACAAGAAAGGAGAATTAGAGTCTAATATCCCTTATGAATCAAGATGTAAAAATACTGAACCAAATACTAGCAAACCAAATCCAACAGTACTTTAAAAGAATTATGCACCCTGAACAAGTGGGATTTATCCCATGTATGCAAGACTAGTTCAAAATAAGAAAATCAATGAATGTCAAACACTACAAAAATAGAACAAAGAGGAAAGAAAAAAACCACATGATCATCTCAATGCAGAAAATGCACTTGACAAAATCCAGCACCATTTCTTGATGAAAACACTTAGAAAACCAGGAGAGGAAGGAAATTTCCTCAACATGATAAAGGGCATGTATGCAAAACCAACAGCTAACATCATACTCAATGGTGAAAGACTGAACTTTCCCTCTAAGATCAGGAATAAGAGAAAGAGGCCCACTCTCACCACTATTATTCAACATTGTACTGGAAATTGTGGCCAGAGCAATTAGGCAAGAAATAGAAATAAAAGACATCCAAATTGGAAAGGAAGAAATACAACTTTCCCTATATGCAGATGATATGATCATCTATATATAGAAAATTTTGAAAAAATCCACAACAAAGCTACTATGGTTAATTAATGAATTCAGCAAAGTGGCCATGTATAAGATCAATGTGCAAAAACCAGTAGTGTTGCTATGCACTGGTAATGAATAATTTGAAGAGGAAATCAAGAAAAAAAAAACTTCCATGTACAATAGATCCTAAAAGAATAAATACCTAGGAATAAATGAAACCAACTATGTAAAGGTCTTATACCTGGAAAACTACAAAACTGCTAAAAGAAATCAAAGAAGACCTAAATAAACTGAAGGACACTATGTGTTCATGGATTGGAAGATTAAGTATTGTTAAGATGTCATTTCTACCCAAAGCAATTTATAGATTCAATGCAATGCCGATAAAAATTCCAACAGCCTTCGTTGAAGATATGAAAAAGCCAATCATCGAAATTATATGGATGGTTAAGGGGCTCCAAATAGCCAAAACCATCTTGAGAAAGAAGACCAAAGTTGCAGGACTCAAACTTCCAGGTCATAGTCCCAAGTCTTAAAACTTACTACAAAGCTACAGTAATCAAAATAGTTTGGTACTGGCACAAGGAGAGCTATACAGACCAAAAAATTCTAATTGAGAGGTCATAAATAAACCCTCATTTCTGTGGCCAACTGATTTTTGAAAAGATTGCCAAGTCTACTAAATGGGGAAAAAATAGTCTCTTCAACAAATGGTCTAGGGAAAACTGGATATCCATGTGTAAAAGAATGAAGATGACCTCTACCTCACACCATATAGAAAAACCAACTCAAAATGGATCAAACACCTAAATATAATAACCAAAATATAATAACCGGAACTTGTGTTAGGCAAGTTAATTTAATATTCTTAAATATTCACCAAATGCATGAGCAATAAAAGAAAAATAATTAGGTAAATGGGACTTAATTGAAAATTAAATTTTTGTGTGCATCAAAGGACTTCATCATGAACGTAAAAAGACAATTTGCACAATGAGAGAAAATATTTAGAAACCACGTATAAAATAAAGGTTTACTATCTTAAATTTGTAAAACAAATCCTACAACTGAACAAGAAAAAGATAAACAACCCAGCTATAAAATGGGCGAAAGACTTGAATAGACTTTTCTCCAAAGAAGATATAACAAAGTCCAAAAGCCCATAAAAAGACACTGAACATCATTAGTCTTTAGGAAATTGCAAATTTAATCCACAATGAGACACCATTTCACATCCATTAGAATGGCTACTATTTAAAAAATTGGAAGACAACAAGTGTTGGAGAGAATGTGAAGAAATAGGAATACTCATTCATTGTTGGTGGGAATGTAAAATGGTGCAGCCACGTGGAAATAGTTTGTTAGTGCCTCAGAAATGTAACCATACAATTACCATATGACCTGGCAATCCCACTTCTAGATATAAACCCCAAATAATTAAAAGAAGTGACTTGAACAGATATTTGTACACTGATTTCATAGTGGCATCATTTATAATTGCCAATAGATGGAAGAAACCCAAGTATCCATCAACAGAGGAATAAACAAAATGTATATACATACAGTGGAATATTATTCAACTGTAAAAAGGAATGAATTTCTGACATATGCGATGACATGAATGAACCTTGAAGACATCATGTTGAGTGAAATAAGCCAGGCACAAAAGAATAAATATTATGTGATCTCACTGTTATGAAATAATTTGAATAAGCAAATTCATAAAGCCAGAAACTAGAGTACATGTTACTTAAGGCTGGGGTAAGTGTTAGGAATAGGAAATTAATGTTTATTTGTTACAGTTTCTGTTTGGGGTGATGGAAAAGTTTTGCTAATGGATGGTGATGATGGTAGTACAACATTGCAAATGTGATTAACAGCACTGAATTATATATTTGAATGATGGTTAAAAGGCAAAATTTTAGGTTTTATGTAAGTTAATAGAACAAAATTTTTAAAAAACCAACAACTTAGGACTGTACAACACAAACAGTAAAACCTCCCTGGTCTGCTGTGTCTCTTATTCTCTCTCCTCTGTGTCTCTTTTTGTTGCATCATCTTGCTGCTCCAGCTCTCCATGTGGGCCAGCACTTCTGCGCAGGCCAGCACTCTGCATGGGCCAGCTCTCCACTTGGGCCAGTTTGCCACACGGGCCAGCTCGCTTTTTTACCAAGAGGCCCTGGGAACCGAAGCCTGGACCTCCTATATGGTAGACAGGAGCCCAGTCACTTGAGCCACACCTGCTTCCCACATCCATTTTTTTAGGAGGTACTGGGAATTGAACCCAGGACTTTGTACGTGGGAAGCAGACGTTCAAACCACTGAGCTACATCTGCTCCCCTGTACATGAATGCTTGTAGCAGCATTAATCATGATAACCAAAGATTAGAAAAAACTCAAATGTCCATCTACTGATGAATGGAGAAATAAAATGTGGTATACTCATACAATGGAATATTATACGGCAATAAATGTAATGAAGTACTTCTTATACATGCTACCTGATGTGGCTGAACCTAGAAATCATTACACTAAGTGAAAGAATTAAATAACAAAAGGCCACATATTGTATGACTCCATTGAGTCATAGGCACATTGATGGAGACAGAAAGTAGATTAGCAGTTATCTAGGGCTCAGGGGTTTGGGGGAAATGGGTTGTGACTACTAATGGATATGGGGTTTCTTTTTGGGGTGATGAAAATGCTCTAAAAATTGATTTTGGTGATGGCTGCACAACTCAATGAATATACTAAAAGCTATGGCATTTCACCCTTTAAATGGGTTAATTGTATCATATGTGAATTATATCTAAAAAAAAAAAACTTGTTATAAAACAAACGAAAAAGAGATGCCACAAGGCTTGTTTTCTATGGAAAAAGCCGGAAATATGCTGGAGTGAATCCTTCCCTGACCACTACCACAGAAGTTCTCTGAGAGCTGTGACTTCTTCCATTTCCTGTCTCTGAATGAATGACTGTGGTGGGGGTCCTGAGATCAGCCCCATGTTTGGTGATTTGCTATAAGCACTCATATAGGACTCCTAGTATTTCTGCTCACCATTATGGTTTAGTACAGTGAAGGATGCAAAGCAAAATCAGCAAACGGAATCGTACATGGTGGGAAGTATGGAGAAAGTCAGGTGCAAACTTCCAAGAGTCCTCTCCCAGAGTTGTCACACAAGATACACTTCATTCCTCCATCATTGAGCTGTGTGAAGTGTTGTTCACCATGGACATTATAGACTCAGTTCCCAAGGTTTCCTTGGGGAGCAGGTCAGGTCCGCACAATCTGCCTAGTTTGTATAAAAAATCCAGACTCCCAGAAGGAATGCAGGTGTTTACCATAAACCACATTGTATGCACTAACACTTCAGGCACAGTGAGCCACTGTTCTCATTTAGAGAAAGTTTTATGTGCATATAGGGGACTGTTTACAAGCCTAGGTTCTGCAATGTCAGTGAAGGGCCAACCTTGCAAGCAGGTCTTTCTAAGAATAGCAGTCTTGGGTCTACTTTGTAAACACGTTTCTGCACAATGACCAAAAGGGGTTCCAGTTCCAAATTTCTGTATTAATTATATCAAGTCTCTATGTGCAAAAGGTGCTGGGAAGGGGAATCTGTGTGCCCTGGTAAGAATGCTGCCTTGCACTAAAATGGCACTCAATACATGCTCATCTCTAAAGATGAATAAGTGTCTAGAGGTTGGTCTACACTCAACTTGTTTTTTCCTCCTGGCCACCCTGAAACAGGTGAATTAAAGTCTTAAGGCAATGGTTCTCAACCAGGATGATTTTGCTCCCCATCCCCCACAACCGATACATTTGGCAATGTCTGGAGAAATTTCTATTTGTCTCAATGGGGTGGGGATGCTACTCAAGCATCCAGTAGGCAGAGGCCAGGGATGCTTCTAAACCTCCTGCAATGTACAGGACAGCCCTTCACAACAAAGAATTACCTGGCCCAAATGTCAACAGGCAAAGGTTGAGAAGCTCTATCTTGGAGAACAATTACGGGTATGGCAGACGCTAGTAAATCTGTAGGGTGGACTGAGACAAATAAAGTAATCATATAATAACTACCTCATCTTTTTATGCCTGCTTCAACACACGCTCCCCTCTCCCTTCCTTATTTCTTAGATGTGTGACCTGAAAAATAATGAATTCTCCTTCTAGTCTGCTTCTATGAGGGACTAGTAAAGGATGCTATGGGCACAGGGGAAAAGGCACCCCTTCTTTGAGTATAATGCCCTTGATTTTAGGGTTTCAGATCTGTTGCCTTGGATGGGTTACTCAGTTGCCAGCTCTGAAGGAATTTGTGAAGATAGAAATGTTAGCCTTCATATTTTCATTGTAGAATTGCTAATCGCTGAGAATTATTCCTGACCACATCATCTAGAGCCCTTCCTATTTACCATTGCTGTTTATTGCCTCATTTCCTTCCTTCTCTTTTCGTAATATCTTTTGAAGTGGAAGCTAATGTGAATTTTGGTGCTCTCCAACTCCTAACTGGTATGTCTAATGCCATTGGAGTGAATTAATTTGGACTATTAAGCATGAAGTACATATCACCATGGAGCTTATTCCAGATGTATTATTGTTAGTTGAATTGTTATAGCTAATCATTGATTGTGGTTTTTCTGAGTGCTTGAAATAATAATAATAATAATAATAATAATGACGACGACGACGATGATGATAATAGTGTTTTTTATGGGGCCTTTCCTTTAAGGATCTTGAAAAGCCTACATCCTGTAAAATTGTCATTATCTGTTCATTCTCATTTGGCTGAAGTTCAGGGAGGAATATGCCAGTGTATGATTTAAAATACCAAGAAAAATGTGTATTCATGTATCATGCTCTTTTTTTTCCTTCAGTTTACCAGCATGGAGAAATAGGGGGAGGGGGTATTTTGCCCACTGGGTTGCTATTTCCAGATAGCAATGCTGCACTTTTTATAACAGTGCCAAGGCCTCTGTGTTGGCTTGGTATCAGCTCTGACTTGGTAGGTATTAATCTTAAATGGTGCTCATATTGCTAGAGGCCTACATTCTATTTTGTTTGTAAACCAAGGTATTTTGGTTCAGTGATTTTTTTTAAAAGGCCTTAAAAGAAATAAAGTTCTTTATCACTTCCATCACATTTTGAAAAATTCAAAATGAGTGAGAAACATAGCCTAATATGTCTGTACTTAAACATGTATTTACATCCACAGAAGGTCAGCCATTAGGAAGAAGAGGCCTGTTAAATTACAGTTTCATCTCTTGATGCAACAAATAAGTCAAGCAGTGAAGAAGACATAAGGTAAGTTCCCAGCTCACCTATTGCTTGTTGCCTGACTGAATACTCAGAGGATCTCACCTTTTTTTTTTTTTTTTTTTAGCAATTGAAATTAATTGTTCCCATAAAGCAATTGTTCCAATGAAACAATTAAGACAGGTTTATAATGAAACCATGATGAGTTTTGTTAAATCAACACTTAACTCTAAGGACTGGCATCATTTTCACATGTACCTCATCCCAACACTAGTTGAGGCAACTTGGATTTCCCCTGAAAGAGTTCAGTCTGGCTTGCATGGTTATACATGGAGAGTTTACTCTATCTGGCTTCTGTCAAGGATCCTGGGTGAAAGGAATTGCTGGACTTTTGCTACATGGATTCTTATTGTGGTCCTTGTCTATGGGAGAAGGAAGGCCATGGACTCATGCCATGAATAATAAGTAATCTTCATGTCATTCAGCATGCTTTCTTCAAGAAGCCTGAGAAACCATAGTGAGATAAAGGGCAAGCCCATGGTTCTCAATTTTGGACTGCACATTGGAATCCCCTGTGGAGCTTTAAAAACACTGAGATGCCTGGGTCCTACCCCAAGAGATTATGATTTAATTGATCTGGGGCACAGCCTTGCCATTGAGACTTTGTAAAATTTCCCAACTGATTCCTAAGTGTAAGACCAAAATGGGCGCTACTTGGATGGGACTAATTTTTAGCAGGGGTAATATTCAAATATGTAACAACTGGTACAGCATTGAGCTCTTGTTCTCTACCAGGCACTGTGCTAAATGCTTTACAGATATCAATCTGTTTGTCACACTAACCATAAGAATGAACATTCATTGATTCATATATTCGTTTATTCAACAAACATGTACAGGACAGAGACAATGGGCCAGGCTGTGTGTCAGTTGTTGGTGGTTTGGGGGTCAGGGAATATTTTCAGGGTTAAAATTTGAGCTGAAATCTAAAGTCTGAGGAGGAGGTAACTAGGTAAAGAGAGGAGGGAGATCATTATAGATAGGGATCATGGCCTTTGCAAATGTACTGTATTGGGAAAGAGAATGGTTAGTTCCAGAAACTGAGAGAAAACCAGTGCTACTGCAGCAGAGGAAACCAGGGGGAGCATAATGCAAGATAAGCCATAGAAGCAGGCTGGGTCACATTTGGCAGAAGTTGTAGGTATGAGATGTGCTTTTGGCCTTTATTTTGAAACCAAGTGGAAGCTCTGATCACATTTGAATTTCCTAAAAATCTCTCTGGTTGTAGGGAGAAGAGATAAGAGGGAAGCAAGAATGGATGCATCATTTTAAGTTTGGTGGCCACTGCCAAAGATCTGGAGAGAAATGAGAATAGCTTGGATGAAGGTGGTGAAGAGACAAAGGGGGAGGGGGGTATACTTAAGTGATATTAGATGGTGAAATCTTTAGGATTTGAAGATGGATTCAAAGGAGCAGGAGAGGGAAAGGACTTCCATCTCCAGTTTTACTATTATTATCCCCAATTTTCAGATGAGCTAATGAAAATTGACGTAGTGCTTCTCAAAGTTTAATGCAGTAAGGACCACCGGAGGATCTTGTTAAAATGCAAATCTGATGCAATAGGTTTACAAAGAGGCCTGCAATTCTGCATTTCTAATAAGCTCCAAAAGATGCAGATGATGCCATCCTTTGACCACACTTTGATGATCAAGGGTTTAAAGCAACCTACTCAAGATGTGGTGGAGTGGAGTTTGTACTTCAACCACATCTGTCTTCCTCCAAACTCCATCATCATGATCTTAACCATAAACTCTACAGCCCTGGAAATATGGGGCTGGTGGTATAACAGGTCATTTGGCGACAACCTGAGAAGGTTGTTTACCAAGCTGAAAATTTTGAATTTTGTTTGTAGGCAATTGACAGCCAATGGAGATACGTAATCTGAGAGGGGTCCAGTCAGAAAGCTTATATCATGGTTTCTTGATTTCTGAATGTTTTTCCTATGAGTGGTTTGTTTGCTGTTCTTAGTATATATCTTTTTTTTTTTTTTTTTTAAAGATTTATTTATTTTATTACATATCTCCCCTTCCCCCCGCTGCGGCGAGGCGCCGAGAGTGGTCACTGCGCAGGCGCGGCTTTCCCCGCTTGTGGGCGGTCTCTGCGTCCGTTCACGGCCAGCGCTTGATTCAGTTCGTGGGTGGCTGGCTGCGCTCCATTCGCGGGTGACCTGCCCTGCCTGTGGTGGCTCTTGCCCTGTCCGTGGCAGCTTTTTGCCCTGCCCACGGCGGCTCTGGCCCGCCCATAGCGGCTTGCCATTCTCAAGGCGGTCTGCCCGCTAGGAGAGGTCCCCGGGAATCGAACCCAGGGCCTTCCATGTGGTATGCCGGCGCCCTATCCACTGGGCTATCGAGCCGGCCCCAGTATATATCTTTTAGGTTCAAACTGAAGCCATTTTATATGGTAAACAAGATGTAGGACTCCAAACTTTGTAAGTAATAGGGATGGTTTAGTAGATCATCTACCCTGTAATGAACACAATAATTGGATCTTATTTAGTGTTTCCTGATCAACCATCCCAAGACACTTTGCTAATAAGCATCATCTTTCTTACAGAGCTGAGGAAGCCAATGGAGAGAGGCTAAGGGATTTGATACAGTGGGAGTAACTGTCAGACATGCCTTGACAATTTCTGTGGCATCAAGACTGGGTATACAAATGAAAACTTGCCTTAACTACCTGAACTATCTGTATCAGCATTTCCCTGAATGTGACTCAGGGACTACTGGTGCAGTAAGATGCTAAATGAAAAAAACAAGGGCCAAAAGTTTGGAAAATGGTGGGTGCTTTCTCTATTTCTTGGAAAGCACATCAGGAAAGAACTGCCCTGAAAAGCCCCTTAGTAAAAGAACTCATTTACCTAATAGTTTTTCAGAGTAATCTGACCTTAGAATAGCCACCAATTTGCCTAGTCCACCAACTCTTGACATTCCATAATGGACTTTATGAAATGCTGGCTGTGCGCACAGACAAGGAGAGTCTTTGAATGCATGATATCAGTTGCCTGGGGCTATGGTATTTTCATGAGCTACTGGCAAATTTGGCATTTTGGCATCTAGGAAAAGAGTGCAGTCTAGTTTTTGCTCTGCTTTTGCTTAAGCTGATGCCCCTACGACTGTTAATATTACATATCTCTACTTCAGTAGTTAGTTGCAAGGAAAGTTACTGATACATCTGCCTACTTCCCTGTTGCCTGGAAGGGGTAAGTGTGCTTTTTTTTCTTCGTTTCCACGTATTTAATTTTATTTTAGCAGTCATAGGCTCTCCCTTCCCACTCTTTTTCATGGAATCATGCAATAGGACCTGGGAATAGGATCATTACCAGACATAACATTTACATTGAGTCATTTTCTTTATAAGTATATTAGGCATATCTTTGGTTTTTAAAAATCTAAGTCAATTTGATAATTTGAAAGTGAACTAAATTTGTCTTTTAGATTGATAAATCTTACATAAAATGAAGGAAACTTTTAAAAACCAGATGATATATAAATCTGATAGAATATGTATGTATGTATGTGTATATATATATATATATTTTATCCAATAGACTATGTATAGTTAGAATTCCTGTGAAACCAGAAAATTCTGGATAAACAAGTTTCAAGATGTTGGAATAACACACAAGGTTGACATCTAATACTATACTGACAGAATGCAAACAACAGAGGGTAGAAATTTGGAATTTTAAAAGTTATTGGTTATTTTAAAAGACAAATTTATAGCTAGAGATTAAGCTCTGAATAAATGATATGAGAGTTTTCTAAGCAGTCAATGTGTCTGTCATCCTTAGCTTTTGTAAAGCAGGTTTTCTGCAGGAAACTATAGCATCATTAGTCCAGAGAAATGGATCTCACATTTCAGCAGGCAGCAGAATCATCAATATCACTCTTAGAAAATATAGAAAATATAGATGCCTGGGCTTACATCTGAGAGATTCTGATTATGTAGCTCTAGCATGATATTTGGATATCTGTATTTTCAATCCCAAGCATAAATAATTCTGATGCACAGTAAAATTTGAGGACAACTTCTTTAGAATACTGTCTCCAAAGTTCTAGTATACTCAATATTCACATAGATCATTTGTCAAAATGTGCATTCAAAGCCACATCCCTGGGCCACCATATACCTCTGTGCAATGTGTACAGGGTACAACCTGCACTGGTGTTCAAGGGGCTCTGCCTCACCTCCAAATAGTTTACCTCAGTAAATCTATGGTGGGTTTCAGGGATATGCATTTTTAATAATCACTCCACATAATTCTGATGCAAGAACCGTATTTTGAGAATCACTGTGCTAGAAAAATGATTCAGAATAGATAGGTTCTATGATGGTCTATTAAATGGGGCCTTTGGCCACCCACTCAGAAAAAGTCCCAGGCAGACTGATTTGGATTAGCCATGCCTTCCTCACCAAGGAGTTCCTGTGTGGCAATGTAGACCTGGGCGTTCTCTTCTTTGGGGCTGAAGAGAACGCGCCACAGTTTCGAAATATCTTTAAAGATTTATTTATTTATTTATTATACACC
>PVKH010030101.1:0-12548 GCA_004027955.1 Chaetophractus vellerosus | reverse complement strand
TAACTAGCCTCTGCTTAATTATTAGGTTATGCTTGGAAGGTGAGTTCTCCTAGGTTTCTGCTTTGATTTACCTACTGTTATTTGAAAACTGGTTAACATTCTTAATTAAACGACTGCCTCATCTAAATGTACAACAGATCGTATTTTTAATAGATACCTTGCTTGGACAAAAATACAGCTCAAATAATGGCATGCATACCACTTTCACGTAAAATTCATGAATACCACTTGGAAACCTTAACTTCCTTTGCTTGCCCACAGAGTATGTATGCTGGGAAGATGATTTTATAATGTAATGATACAAGAACTCGATGGAAGGGCTGGTATTCAGAGGTTCATAATCCTTCATCTCATTGTCAGTGAAAATTGCTGTACAAGGACTGTTTTGGGAAAAATTTGTCAAAAGGCTTTGAAGGGACAATCACAAGTTGCCTATGAAAGTAGATGAAGATATGAAAAAGATTTATGAAGCCTTATTTAGAATTGAATAGTGTTATGAGACACTTTTGGAATTCCACAAATGGCTAGGGCCAGTAGAGGAGGGTTGCACAAGGGTAGAATACTGAATACTGTTTGCCAGCAGATACAGAAGGTCCCAGATCCCAGATCTCAGCTGTGAAATTTGCTACACTCTGGGCTTAGTGGCTGTGGGAAATTCCTGTGGCTTTCCCAGCCTGCCTCTCTCAGGAGGCTTTAAGTGCAAGTCGTCTCAATGGCTGTAGGAAACCAATAGGAAAGGGAGCAGTAAATGCTAACAATTGAAACAAAATAGAAACAACAATGAAGTGTTAACTGAAACAATTTTTTCAGTGAATCATCTTACTCTGATACTTGTTCACCCTTTAAGGGAAATTGCATGTGTACAGTTCTTGATTGGCTGAGAGTCTCCCGCACACATAGGAGAAATAAGTCCAAATAACATCTGTAAAGATAAGAGGTACTTCATGAACACTATTTAACTGTTTTATCCTGGTGTGGGCCAGCAGTTTTGCCCCTTAAACCAAGACGCCCGTTAGAGAAAACATCTGGTTACTCAATTTATCATTGTTAATCTCCCTGCCATCAAATTGTAGTCTATGTCCAGATTTTCAAGTGCTATAGTTCTCACTCATATAATTTAAATCAGTTATAATGTATCAGACACATATCATCAGGACTGAATAATTGTTACTGCTGTCCGCTAAGATGCTTTAAAATATTAATAGAACTGAATGTTTATATGTTTTAGTCTTGAATAAATGAGCAAAACTAAAATTCCTAGTAGACATTTTCTAGTTCCACATGAAAAGTGCTATGGGGATGGTGATGTTGTGCAGGGGACATGGCGTGTATGGATTCAGAATCCATTATAGTGCATTTAAATCACCAGCTGAGCACTCTCAGGCAAATTACCTAATTCCTCTGTTTCAGTTTGCTCAACTGTAATTTGGGAATGATACAATCCTCATAAGATTTTAATGAGTATTAAATGACATACATAGAAAAACAGAGTGCTGGCACAGAGTAAGGACTCAATAAGTATTACCTTCCATTTCTTTCTCTAGGACAAAATCCTTTGTAGTTCAAATTCACTAAGAAGAAGCCAGAAAAACTGTGTAGCAACTAAGAATAACCAAGTACCCCAGAGAATCAGCCCATCTGCCCACTTAGGTTACAAATACATATTTTATAGGATGAGAAACTTAATGTTTTACTGTGGAAATATTTTCAATTTAATGCTTAAATCTATGTCTGTTATGTTATACATGTTTTGGTTTTGGTGATTTTTTTTTAAGTACACGTGGTTTATCTCCACATATGGGGTGTTCTTTATAAACAGAAACTTAACAGGTATTCATGAATGAATTTTTCATCCCTTTATTAAACATGTGAAATATTTTAATGAGACTTAAGAATGAAGTTAGCAAGATGAATTGCAACTAAGAGATCAGTCAGTCCCACAGTGAGATGTGACATTGTCCATTCATGACTCTGGTATCTAAGCTACCACTTGTTTCTGGCTCTCTCATTAATTAATAAGAATTAGAATCTGAATATCTCATTTTATGCTTCCTGAGGCATACTGTGTGGAATTCTAATGCTCAAAAACAGAAATACAGCAACGTTTAAAACAGTTATTTCCACTGTAAAATTTAATATTAGGGAAAATGGGGGTAAACAAACGTAAAAGCGGCATGGTTGTTACACTTCCTTGATTGTTGTCAGCAACTCTGGTACCAGAAGTGAAAAGAAGTCCATAATTCCTGGTCATTTTCCTATGATGGATTAGCAAACCAAGCTTGTGCTGGTGCATTTTTTAGTGTTGCTAGCAGAGAATTACCTCTCCTCATGCTCATTCAGGCTGATTCTGAATGCCTGTAAATGCTTCCTTCTGAACTTTGGGCCATTAAAGAGTTCTCCTCAGCTTCCCCATTGGCTTCCACCAAAGCCCTCCATCTTTATGGAACGCAAAAACTGTTGGTGCTGCTTTCGAGCTCCGAACCACAAATGAGAGCACATTTCTGCTCTCGGACACTATTGCACTGACCACCACGTAGCACCTGAGAGAAGAGGTGATATCCAGGATAGACCACAATAAACTCCTTACTACTTTAATTCAACTTTTCCTTTTTTTTTTTCACATTTTGGACACAAAATATGCTCTTTTGAATTAAGTAAATGTAGTAAAGAATCTAGTGAGGAAGTCCATCCTAACCTCATGATGACTATTTTTGAATTTATGGCTAGATTTTCTAAATACACATTCATTCTTAAAACAGACTATAATCATCTTAAAATGAATGGTGACAAAGCTTGTCTAATTTTTGGAATTTGGGGGTTATTTACAATTAATGTCCACCATCATAAAGACTTGTTTTTGTATTAATGTCGTTTTTTTAAAAAACTATAACTCCCCTTGAATTTCTTTTTTAATATATTATTTATTGAAGTATATCACTCATATATGAATATACATAAACAATAAATGTATAGTAAAAGTTGTAAACTTACAAAATAAACATGGGTAACATCATACAGCAGTCCCATGCATCACCCCTCCACCAACACCTTACATTGTTGTGAAACATTTGTTACAAACTTTGCAAGACCATTGTCAAAATGTTACTACTAACTATAGTCCATATCTTATATTTAGTGTATTTTCCCCCAACCCACCCTATTGTTTTTTAAAATATATTTTTATTACAGAAGTTGTGAACTTACAAAACAATCACGTACATGTGTAGAATTCCCATTCAACACCCCGCCACCAACATACCACACTATCGTGGAATTTATGTTACAGATTATGAGATAATATCATCAGATTATTACCACCAACCATGGTCCACAGCATACATTTGACATACTTTTTCCATAACCCCTCATTATCAACACAGTACATCTTTGGCAGTGATGCATGAATATTACAGTATTGCTGTTAACTACAGTCCATAGGTCATGCCAATTGTATTTTTCCTATGCTTCTCCACATTCCCACCACCCTGCAATAGTGACATACATCTGCTCTAGCTCACAGAAGGATGCTCTTACATCTGTGGTAGTATGTACACATGATGGAATACTATGGTACAGTAAGAAGAAATGAAGTTGGGACCCATATGATAACATGGATGAATCTTGAAGACATTATGCTAAGTGAGATATGCCAGGCACAAAAGGACAAATATTGCATGGTTTGAGAGAGCAATTTACTCTCACAATTTACTGATATTTACTGTAATTTAGCAGCTTCTTCCTGTTCTTCCCTGGATGCTTTACAAGGTTCTGCTGAACTTCATAGTTTCATAAGAGTTGATTCAGACAGTTTCTCCCTGTTTAATAGTTGTTCTGGAGCTTCCTACTCTGCCATCTTCTCACAAATCCTTCTCTTGAAATTTTTTGTGATAAACCCACATGTACCTATTATATCGTTTCAAAGTTTATTACTTCATAGCCATTCTTATTTCTTCTAGAATATCCTGCAACTTTAAACACCATCTCTGCATTGTTTTGAAGAAAACCTTACACATCATACCATTCCATCAGTAAATATTTTAGTATATATCTATAAATCATAAGGAGCCATGTTTCAGAAGATTTAAAAAAAATTTTGAACACATCTTTATGATCTGTTTTAGAAATAAAAATGAAGTCTGAGTAGAACACCATTTTTGGTTCCATGTATTATTTCATTATAGGATATGCTAAGCAATGCCCCTACTATCACCCCACTCCAATACACCACACTTGTTCAGGCAGATTTATCAAATAATAAACTCTTGGGCCTATAGAAAGTGAGTTAAAATGTTTCAAAATGAATTTCTTGATATACCTACTTTGGTATTTAGATCTGTATAAATTTTAGGAAAATATTAACTGTCCATTAAGTTAATCATTCATTAAAGAATAATTTTATGGGTGGCAGGAGGTGCAGTTGGGACATATTTTCAAAGATTTTTGTGTTATAAATAGGATTTGTATTTTTCCAAACATGTGTTCCAGTATCGGCAAGCTTAAATTCACATGGAAACTCCAAATTTCAAAACTTTAAGTGCATTTGAAACTCATTAAAGTGTTTTATTTTCCCAGATTAATATTGTGATTTTTCAAAAAATCTTATTTACTTTCTATAATAGCCAAGGATATCTATAGAATATCTTCAATCTATGATCAAGGATTCTTCTTTCCACCTACTGAGAGGAAAGTTGAAAGCTAATGTTCTTAAGTGATGTTAGAACTTCACAGTACATCTTTCCTTTTCATCTTTTTTCTCTGTTTCCAGAATTCATGAGCTTCAGGATTTGAGCTTCAGGGTAAATCAATGTAGATGCTCTCAGATACAAAGTGTACTAGTACATTGCAGTGGTGGGCTCTCTAGAGTATTATAACATTTTTAGAAACAACAATTTCAAAATAAATAATTTTATTAGTCATCTTTTCAGCCAGAGGATTTCATGATATTCCTGGCTGGATTAAAGCAGAGGCATTAAAATGATTCAGTATTCTATAGGGATTGAATCATTACTTTCACCTTTGAATTAACCCTACCTACTCACAAATTTCTGTGAAACTTTCTATGAAACACATACATTGAATATATCTAGAAAAATGCCTCTGGAATATTTACAGACATATGTTATATGTTCATACTTTATTTTACTTAAAATATGCATCTTGTGATATTTATTTAATATATAAATATATTTGAATACATTCCTTCCTAACATGTCATAAATAATGCTTTTTGTAACCAACAAGAGCCCAGCCAAAAGTTCAAATTTTGTTTTGTTCTTTAAATCATTCCTGTGTTCACTGGGTATTTTTCTTTATTTCTACATACACATGAATTTAGAAAGAGTTGTGTGGCTAAAAATTGTTTTCTGTTCTGAATGTGCAGACTATAGAGAAAGGCCACACCAACTTATCTCAGAGCCCACTCTGTTTGATGGCTCCCTTTTGTTGTCAGGAGGCTCAAAGCTTCACAAGTTAACTTGGTTCAGTGGTGCTGTGACAGTTTGACGATATAGGGACTCCAGAAAAGTATGTTCTTAAAGCTAATCCATTCATGTGGGTATAAACCTATTCTAATTAAGGCCTTTTGATTAGGTTGCTTCAGTTAAGGCATGGCTCAGGGTGAGTCTTAATCCTCTTACTGGAGTCCTTCACAAGAGAATGTAATCCAGAGAGAGAAGGGGGAAAGCCACTGGAGCAAGAAGCTGAGCAATGAAACTCAAAGAGAAGGGAGAGACCATCAGATGCTGCCATGTGCCTTGCCATTTGACAGAAGAGTCCAGGATCGCCAGCAGCCTCTTTGGGAAGAAAGGATCACCTGATGATGCCTTGATATGGGCATTTTTCTCAGCCTCGAAATTTTAAGTTTGTAAACTAATAAATTCCCTTTGTTAAAAGCCAAACCATTTCCAGCACATTGCTTTCGGCAGCCCAGCAGACTGAAACAGGCAGGATCTTTGGTGATTTACACATCAGCACCACTGAAATTTGAGCTGAATCATTCCGCTGAGCTTTTACTATACCCCAGGCTATGTGGCTATATATATATATATTTAAATATAAATCTGTGTATTTTTATTGCTTGGCTAATTAAATTTCCTAGGGTATGTTTAAGATAAACCTTACTGTGATTTCTGCTATATGGTGAAGAGCATTAGAGAGAGGTCTTCCTTTAGATTAGGACTTCCAAGTGCTGTGTAACACCCAAATCCCCCTTTAAAAGTTGGGAAGAGGTAAATAATTTTGAAGACCAAATATAGACTTATGTTAATCCTAAAATAAAATAGCCAGAAAAAGCGGGAAAAATCAAATTCTTTTGATGAAGAAATGATGGTAAATTTGAATTTCATAGAAATAATTAAAAAGAGATTAAATGCAGTGATTTGTGAGTTTTGATATAGTAGTCATAAGTCAATTTGTAAAATTGACTCTGACTCTCTCTCTCAGAGAGTGTGGCCTACAATGTGAACTATGGTCCATGCTTAGTGGCAAAGCCCCAGAATGTGTATATCTATTGCAGGTGATATTCCACACTAATGAAGAATGTTTATGTGGGAGGTTGTGGGAGGTGTGAGAGGTGGAGCATATGGGTATCCCTATAATTTTTGTGTGACATTTATGTAATCTATGTAACTTTAAAAAAAAGTGTATGTTCCAAAATGTAAAAATTAAAAATTAAAAAAAAGTATACTATTTAAATAATGATGGTGACAGATCCTCAACTAGAAATTGAACACATGTTATTTCTATCCATCTCCTCTTACCCCTGTTTTAAAGATGAGGAATCAAAGCTCACATAGATAAAGTGACAAGTCAAGGTCTCATAGTTAGACAGCCATAGAGCTGGGTGCAACCAGAGGTTTCCTGACTCTGTCCAGTATTCTAGTCACCATTCCATAGAAACTTCTAATAATCCTGGTAAAATAAAATAAGTGCTATGTTGGAATTCCAGGTCAAGTGTTATGGAAATATGGGGAATTAATCATGTCTGAGGGAATGGGGAAGTCCTCATTGATATTAGGCTGAAACTGTTTGACCCGGTCACTCAAATATTTTGTTAAGGAGTTTTCATTTTGTTCATTAGGCCACAGGGAGCCATTAGCAGATTTTTTTAAAGAAGCATAAGGCATGATTCAAGTGTGTATTAAGAAAATGACTTGGCAGCTGTGAGAATTAGAGACTAGAACAGTGTCTATTTTCCCAGCTTTTTTGACTGCGCTTGCACGCACAATACATTTATTTATTGTAAATTATATTAGTAGTATTATAGTACTAAAATTGTGTATATTATAAAATTACATAAAAGAAAGAAAGAAGTGAAATAAAGGTAAGATTCAATTTTAGCTCTTTAAAATATTATTTATTAACAGCAAAGTAGTTTTGCTTACTTATATTAAACTAAGGTAGTAATAAATTTCTACTACTATATACAATTTATGCATTTTTTCCATTGAGAACATTGTGACTGAATATATTTCTTTTAAAAAAACAAACAAAAAAAACCTGTAGTTTACTCTTTGACACATAGTCATGGGAAATTTTGACCTACGTTTGGTTTGCTAGTTGCAGCCATAGTTGCTATATTTATTTAACTTTCATGGTATTTATTCTCTTTCAAGCCTGTTCTCCAATTAAAACTTGGCTAAGAAATGTCCATCTTCCCTGATAGCAGGGAGTTGTTGTTAAAAATTAATTAGAAATTGTCATATTTTTATATTTTGATAAATCAGCTCTAAACCCATTGAAACAGTATGCAAAAATTCTTAATAGGTTAGGAAAATGTGTTCCTAAGTTTTTAAATGTGTGGGCAACAATATAGTGCCCATTCTTACATCAATATTGGGGAAATATATAATTATGTAATATTTGATTAAATCATCATGTTTTTACCTCAGAATGTGGCTGATTACTTTTACTGTACTTCAGTGTAGCTGTTGTTTTCTTTGTTCTGTGGGTTTAGCTTATTTACTTTTTAATTCTTCAATTTACCTTTTAATTCTTTTTTGGGGGTTGAAATCTTTTAATCATTAATTTATGATGATCAATTTGATTAAAATCAAGTAATATGTTCAAAATCCTACTTTGTGCTGTAAATTGCTTTGTGTAGCAATATGCTGAGAGGGCCACTGTCAACTCCTCCACATTGTGGAAGACCTGCTCTGGATTATAGCCCTATCAGAGGAACCAGCTGGCATACTACAAATGGAGGGTGCTGGTATTGATTTACATGTATATCATTATAGCTAATCTTTACTTAGAATTTACTTTTTACCAACCACTGTTGTACATTAACTAATCCTAGCAGCAGCTCTACGAGAAAAGTATTTGCACTGTATCATCTTATTTTATGTGAAGCCACTAAGGCTTAGTTTATATCTTTATTTCTTATTTATGCTCATTAACTTTGAGGTATAAAAAAATATAAATAGAAGCTCTAATATTGCTTCCAATACTCTAGTAGATTGACTGCATTACCCTTGGGGTATGAGGGCTCTGATTTGGAGACTATTAGATTAGAGATGTGATAGACTGGGCGAAGAAGGCAAATTAGAAGGCTATGGTAACCATCAAGTGAAAAACAATGAGATTTCAGTGGTAGATGAGGATTGTGGTTAATAATACAAATACAAGAACGTTCTTATATTACATGGTGTTAAGAATATGGTAATACATGGGAAAATAAAACGAATGTAATTTACAGACTATAGTTAGCAGTAATATTGTAGCATTTTTGTAGCAATGGCAAAGAAGGTACTATATCAGTGCTAAGGGTCAAGATGTGAATATGATCAAGCATTTTTCCCCATTTTCTTCATTAACACAAGGAGACCTTGGTCATGTCATTTAACCAACCTATACTCATTTGTTCATCTTTCTGAACACTGGAGAAACGGTTGAGTTTGTTTTTAGGATTAAATAAGATAAATGTGCTTGGACAGGATTTTTTAAAGTAATGATTCCATAATTTTTAAAGCTCTCTGTTGTTTGTTATTTCATTTTTTGAAGTTGAAGTAAAGTCATTATTAAGAAGAAAAACAATGAGCTATTGAACTAGGACAAGGGAAGCAGGGTTATATAAAAGTTGGAATTCATAGAATTCATCACTCTTTGACATAAACTTCAGCTAATATAGAAGAAACCATGAGTGCAAAAGGCATATTTCCAACAGCTCTGGAATAGATTGGATATAAATTTAGGATTGATTCTACATTGTTGTGTTATTGTTTCCATCTTTCCCAGATCCAGTTTGATTTTTTGCTTTCCACTTTGTTGGCCACTGAGTCAACCCCTCCATAGGCTATGCCTGTGATTGCAGAGAACTTCTGAGAATGGCTTCAGCTCAGATCGTTGGTGTATTTTTTTCTAAACAATTTATGTATATTAAGAATATCAGCCTTTTTATTTATTCAATTACTTATTTTATGAACTGTTTGTCCCCAGCTTGCCATCTTCCTTTTAATGTTTTTGTCATGGTCTTTTATGCATAGAATTTGTACAAAGTCTAATCAACTGATCTTTTCCTTTTTTTGTTTCGCTTCTAATCTTTTTCCAAAATATTTACCCATATTTTCTTCTTCCTTTGAAATGTTTTCAATTTTTAAAATGAGTTCTTTAAGTTAGAATTTTTTTGGCAGAAGAACCTAACTATATTTTTTCTGTATTATTAAGCAGTTATCCTAACACTTATTCTGACACTAGTTATTCTAGTCTTATTGATTTCTAAGGCTATTTATCTTTATATATTTAGTCCTATTTTTTATATTCTCTTTTGTTTCATTTATATTATTAACAATAATACATTATATCACTTTGATTTTAAATTATATTTGGAAATCCAAAGGTGGTAGGTAACGTTGTCCTGCTCATTTCCATTCCAAAAGTTCCCCTTTATTTTGGCTATTAAGTTTTATAAATAACTCTTAGAATCAACTCAATACATTCTTTCAATGTTTTTTTCATTTTTATTGAAATGATTTTAAATAAATGCATAAGTCAATATGTAGAGAATCAAAATTTTACAATATTGAGTGTTCTGTATAATTAACATAATTTGATTAAATATTCTTTTGTCTTTTTATATTCTTCTGTATATTTGACTTTTATTGTTTAAAAATTTTTAATTCCACTTTTAATCTTTATGTTGCCTGTTATAAAAGTGAAAATTCTCATGGAAGAAAATCTAGAGACTATAGAAAATCATGAAGAGAAAATATAAAATCAACTTTAATTCTGCCACATAGAGATGGCCACAGCTACTACTTTGGTATAATTGGTATGTAACTTTTTACCTCTTTTGTACTTTCAATGTAAAATCTACATCTTTTTAAAATTAAATTATTGCCTGGGCATTTCCCCACTTCATATTCTTTTTTTAAAATTAGTGAAGTTGTGAATTTACAAAACAATCATGCAAAACATACAGGATTCCCATATATCACCCCACCATCAACACTTTGCATTGTTGTGGAACAGTTCTTACAAATGATGAAAGAACATCATCAAATATTACTGCTAACTATAGACCATAGCTTATATTTGGTGGATTTTTCCTATAAACCACCCTATTATTAAGTTTTAGTATTATATATTTGTTATAGTTCATGAGAGAACGTTCTTATATTTGTACTGTTAACCACAGTTCACCATCCACCATGGGGATCACTGTGTTATGTGTTTCTATGCTGTGTGCAGTCCATCCAAAAGTGTACCCTCAGTGGCTCCCACTTTACTCACAGAGTTGTGCTGTCATCACCTCAGTCAATTTTAGTACATTTTCATTACTCTAAAAGGAAAAAAAATCCCATACCCCCTGTTTTAGTTTGCTAAAAGCTACTGGGAACAATTTACCAGAAATGGGTTGGCTTTTATAATGGAAATTTATAAGGTTAAAAGCTTACAGTACTGAGTCTGTGAAATTGTCCAAATCAAGGCATCATCAGAGATGCTGTCTCACTGAAGGTCAGCTGCTGGCAAACCTGAACTCCTGCCACATGGCAAGACACAGTGGTGGCTCTCCAAATTGTGTCTCAGCACACTCCTCCAGGCTTATTTTCTCCCTGAGCTCAGATGCGTGATCGGACATATTGTTCCCCTCTCCCTTCTCATCTGAGCCTTGTCTCTTCCAGCCTCTTGGGGGCCTCTTTCTGTGCCTCTGTGCACTGCTGATTCCAGCCTCTGGCCTCTATGATCTCTCTCTCAGCCTCTTGGGTTTTCTCTGTTTCTGTTGCTTTTTTGTGTGTGTCTCTGTGTCTGCAGATTTTTCTCTCTACCGTTTATGAAGAACTCCAGGAATAGAACCAAGACTTACCCTGGGTCATGTCTCATGGAAGTAATCCAGTTAAAGTCCCCAACTGAATCTAATCCAATCAAAATATCTAGCAGCCACAGGAATGGATTAGCTTTAAGAACATGATCTCTGGGATCCACAAAAAGCTTCAAATTATCCCCCTATCGTTGACTCTTAGCAGTGATATAGAACCTTCTTTGCCATTGATGCAAAAAATATTACAATATTACTGTTAACTATAGCCCATATGTTGCATTAGTTGTAATTTTCCTGTGCATCTCCATATTCTTAACACCTAGTAATTGTGACATACATATGTTCTAATTTATAGTCTTCTATGAATACATTCTTGTATTTCTGCCATTAACAATCCTTATCTACCACCAAGTTCATTATGTTATACAGTCCCTAGGTACTCTCTAGTTTTCTTTCAATTGACATTTACATCACTGAGGAATTGCCAAATTGTCTTCCACAGAGGCTGTATGATTTTATACTCCCACCAGCAGTGAAGGAGTGTTCCTATTTATCCGTACCATCTTCAGCTCTGGCAGTTTTCTGTTTTTTAATGATGGCCATTTTGTAAGGCATGAAATAATATCTCATTTTAATTTTTTAAAACTTTATTTTTAAAGAAGTTTTAGATTACAGAAAAGTTACATCAAAAGCATAGGGGATTCCTGTGTACCCAACCCCACACCCTCTCATATTTTTCCCTGTTAATATCATCTTACATCAATTGTTACAATTGATGAACAAATATTGAAGCATTACTACTGGCCATGGTCAATGGTTTACACAATGTTTTACATTTTGGATCGTACACTTTTATAGGTCTTGACAAAATGTGAAGAGGCCTGTATCTGTCATTGCAAGATCATGCTGAACAGTATTAATTTTATTCAGTTATTTTGTGGGTTTCATAATTGGAAAAGTTTTGGATCACAGAAAGGTCACAGCAGTGGCAGGGGATGATCACTGGTGTGAGGTGTCAGTGATATAGGGATGCATGGGAAGGGGTTCACCTGGGGCATGCTTCTAAAACATATGAATATGTTCAAGTGCTTATGGGACATTGTCTCGGTGGGTGGAGAGCCACACAATAACTCCTGGGGAATTCTACTACCTTTTTAATAGGACAGGAAGAATCCTCTGAGTACAAGGGCAGTGTCTAGTGAAGGAAGACAGACCATAATGCCAGGCCCTTGACATTGATGATTGTATTTATGAAGCTTTTCTTGTGAAATTGAAACTTAGGCTAGTATTA
>PVKH010030100.1:0-12545 GCA_004027955.1 Chaetophractus vellerosus | reverse complement strand
AACTGCAACAAACCAATTCAAGTAGGACTAACAATGGCCCAGAATCTTCTGGAATGAAGGTTTGGGTCACCCCACCTGGCAAAGAACCACGGCCAGCTGAAGTGCTTGCTTTTAACAGAGATCTCGTGTTGATTCTGTTTCCCGAGAGAACCCTGACTAGAACAAGATCCCAAATGATTACTGAAGAGATTCTGTAACTTTTGAAAATCTATGCTATCAGCACCCTTTTAAAGGAATTGTTCTGTACTTTTTGTAGTGTCTAACTTATTATTACTTCTTTGCCTTCCTGTTTCCTTCTGAGGTTTAAGTGGTCTCATGTTCACTCTTGAGCCTGTCTCTCCCTCTCTGACTACAAGACTTCAGGTTTAATTCCAATATAAAACAGAGCCTGCCCTTTTAATGTGTAAAGGAACTGGGATATGGTGGTAATACAGCCTCTTGCTGATGGAGACTCTCTCTTTCCTCATGCATTTAAGACTCCTATGTGACAAAGACACTGTTTTTTAAATTCTGATGATGGAGTCTTCTTTTTCACAACAGTTGTCCAAGCTCCAGAGAAAAGCATAGCTGATTCACATCTACTCTGCCCCATGAACATTCCCGATCAAGAAGCATATTCAGTCTCCTGTATTGAAAGAGGCCTTTTGTCTTCTTGCTCTCTAGGCTGACTTGCCCTCTGACTTCTCCTTGTCCTTCCACCAGTCTCAGTTTTTTCTAAATGTTGCATGAGAAAAAACTTAAATATGCCAAGACATATGTGAAACTTTTACTCTTACACTTGGGTAACTGGCTTCTCTGAGGTCCTCAATCCCCATTTGGAGAAGAGTAAAAGACCATTTTGGTCTGAGGAACTAAAAAAAAAAAAAAGGACATCAAGCTTGTAAGAAAAACAAACAAAAATTGCACAGATTTGATACTTGACACTTGACACTACAAGGTCTTGTAAATAGAGATGGTGTTAGTGATAAACGCAAAAACAAACACCGAAATAGAAATAAAAATAGAGATAGAGATGTATACATCTATTTGAGGAAGGCATTTCCCCTTCGTATTAGTGAAGGCTCTGTCAAGAAATAGATGTCATGTTCAAATGGGCCTGTGGAGAAGGACACCTGGCATGAGCTGTGACTTTCTGTAAAGGCTGCAATCTCCATGATGAGGCCAAAGTGAGGGGTGTGCATGGGGACAAGGGAGTAAATATCCCAATAACACATTCTTCTTCATTTCAGTTTCCTAATCCTTCCTCTTTTTGGGCAAGTCTAACTAGAAACCAGAGAGCATGAGAACATGTTGCTTCAGCCCATTACGATTAGAACACAGAAAAGGAAAGATCTGGAAAGTAGACCAAGCACACTTTTCTCTTAGAAACCATCCAGACTTCATAGGTTTATACACCCTTAGGCTTGATGAGCTGGGTCGTTCTCTAATCCTAGTTCTAAAGGTGGATATTTGCCCATCACATTCTCCCCATCATTAATGACTGAGGTCATGACCTGGCTTATCAAATAATTTTTTTCTTCAAGTTATAAATTGTGAGTGGTATGTATAATTACGCTTTTTATTTCCTTCCATTGTATACCTGAGAAATGTATAAACCACATGCAAAGAGTTTACTTGGAGTAAAACATAAAGTATAATGGTATTCCTCTATGTTTGGGATTTTTGATCACATAACATTTAGATGAAGTTAAGTGATTCAATTAATATTAAAGTAGAGTGTAGTGAGAATTCTGGGAGCATCCAGTGTTAGAAAAATCGATAAGGAAAAATTATTTTGTCTAGTTATTTCAGATATGCGAAGATGGAGGTATGAACTCTTTTCTAGTGATAAGACATATAAATAATCTCACGTTCTCATAAGCCATCACTGTATGGTGAATCCCTTTAATAATTAACTACTTTTATGAGAATTATCATTCCATCGCCATAATCAACTCCTTAAAAAGTCATGTCTCAACTAAGTGTATTGTATGTAAAAAGGCCTGAACATTAGTAAGCTATAACATATAATAAATTCTGAGTATATGCTTAGAGATTTTTCTTTACTCATTCCGCAGTGCATAGGACAACTCTTTCACAGCTCAATTAACCAAAGGACATTTAGAGGTCGATACTGCTGACAAACATAAGGGGTATTATTCATTGAGCAAAAGCTTCTATTTAGAGTCAGACCAGATTTACCTAATTTATGTTTTTATGCTTCATCAGAAAGACCTCTAAGGCAGAGTGAAATAAATATTGCACCAGAAAATCAGGATAAATGAATGATAGCATTAGATTTATTGCTTACTCTATGATTTTGAGGCAGGTAAGTCACATAACTGAATCTCACATTAATCCCATATATAATAATAGATCTGACACTTGATTCACTTTCAGCCCTTGAGTTATAGAATCTATGCCCATCAGAGATTAAGTCCTCAGCAAGTCTTCCTTATCTATGCAATGTATAACATTTACTGCTCTATTTTTTTCTTGCTTCAAACTAGTATCTCATGACATATCACACTATATCGTTTGTCCCAGACATCAAGTGAATAAATATTTGGTAATCTCTATAAGATTATTTTAACTGTGCTGCCAAACTGTAGCTTCTTGCTGCAAGCTGGAAGTGCTAGAGGGAGGAAGATGGAAATGGCCATAAACTGACATGCTGGCACTGACAGGGTTACCATCATACTTTATTTACCCTGGGACCTCATATCTCTAAGGACTAGAGGAAGCCTTATTAGTTCATCCTTCATGCTTTCAGAACTGGGACATTTACTCCTGGCAAGAAGAAATATTCCACTAAGCATGTGAGACTTGGGACAAAAAAATGTGGGAGGGAGTGGAAAGATATAAAGAAGGGCCTTGAAAGGCAAAAGAATAGAGAATGAGAGAGAAGAGGGCAGACAGGTATCAAGTGAACGTAGAGGACAGAGTCTGGTTCAGGAAGGGAGAAATTCTCAATTCAGCACAGGACATAATTCTCACTATAGGTACCTTTATTGTTCAGGTCCGTGGTAGTAGCCTCTAAGACAGATTCATATAAGGGAGAACTGAAAAACAGGACTTACTAAACTTTCCCTGGAATTCCATGGCAAGTGATACCCTCTCTCTCCATGAACATGTTGTTCACACATGTTAGAGGACCATTTTCAGGCATAACAGAAAGGAATTCCAGAATAAGACTTCCAATCTCAAGTATTCCAAGTGATTTTAATGGGACTTTACTTACAGCTCAGTGGCATAAATCACACTTTAAAAGTCCTGAGGACTTCCAAATTCACAAAGTAGTGCCAATGATTTCCATCTTCATCCTATGAGGCGTGATGAAAGATGCCACATGGTCATATGAGTGAATTTCAAATTATAGGGTCATCCTCAGTAGGAGTTAGACTGTCAAAATGAAGCAGTGTTACAAGATAAGGGACTGTGGAATAATAGGAGGACCAGATGCTAATGCATATATGTAGTACTTCTGTGGCAACTTTAGAATACCAACATAGCAGCTCAGATTCCACCTGGCTGGGGTCCCAAGGATCATATTCCTTTTCTTGGTAACACTTCCCATTCTACACTGGACTCTGTTCTTTCTAAATTGGCATTGAATATAACAAGAAGCACACATACAGGGGAATCATAATTATCAGAGGGATTTGAAGTAGATAAAAGTGTCAAAAAGCAATCCATAGCTCTGGCTGCACTGAGTCTTTGCTGAATGAAACAGAGATAAAACTGATGTAATTTGCTTCTTACCCCACAGCCTATCAAGGTCAGTTCTATGAGACCCTTCTCCTCACTCATGCTCTTTTCCTCTATAGGACTACACTCCAGTGATGCCCGAATTCTTACCCCCCGCCCTTTAACTTCAAAGAAATATTACTATGGTCGTTATCACTGTTGCTGTTGATATTCTTATCTTCACCACCATCAGTATTATTTTATGGTCACTGTGTCAGTCTCTGTGCTTAGTATTTTCCAGCAATATCTCATTTAATACTCAAAACAATCCTGTTGAATTGTTATCTTCACTTTACAGTGGAGGCAAATTTGACTCAAAGAGAAAAATAACTTTTAAAATTAAGAGCAAATATGAACTGCAACCAGGATAAAACCTAGGTGTGTGTGTCTGCAGAACCAGAGAAATGGGATGTGAGTAAAGGGGTGGTAGGGAGCTGTGATCTTAAGTCTCAAAAAAAAGCCATTGAGATCAAGCACTAAGAGTGTTTCAGACTGTCCTCCAGATCAGATGGTTTTCAATTTAACTATGTGTTTATTCCTTGGCATTGATGGAGAGAGGAAATAGGGTCAGAGAATTGGTTTGATCTGGCTAGGTGGTACAGTTAAAAGACGGTAGATTTCCAAAAGAGGTGGTTTTTCTGATTATCAATGAGAATTTTGCAGGGTAGAATCTGGACATGTTGGGATTGGAGGAAATAGTGAGGACAGACTTAAACATCATACTGAGAAATTAGGCATGCAAAGAAAACGAGTAATAATGACAAGAGGAATGCCAAAACATAGACAAGTGAAGGACCATGTAAAACAATTCTAAAGCGATAGCAGGGAAGGGGCAGAGGTACTCAAGAGGGTTTTGACCAAGTTAGGTCTGACTCCATATAACTATCTGTTATTCATCATAGTGGAATCTCTGACTGAATGATATATCTTGTGCTAGTGTTACCTAAGAAAGGGAAACAAATACATTTTCTCCTGGAGATATCACATGAGGCATACCTTCCAATATCTGCCTTTGGTCACAAGGAAAGGCAAGTGCAAAAAGGAACATAAGTTTGACAAACCCAGTGGTAGATAAGCGGATATGGAATGGTGATATGCAGCCAGAGTGAGGAAAGTATCAGAGTCTTCAGTATCAGTTTATACAATAGTAGATGGCATATGAATAATGAGAAAGACTCAGTTTTTTCTCTGGAATTTACTTGTTTGAATCCTTGTTCATGGATCTGTCATTTACTAGGCAATTTCTATTATTAAAAGCCCCAGACAAGTATAAGCTGCATTTAAGATTTATCAATATGGGACTTGAGGATATTAAAGGGGATTTAAGTGTCTCAAAGAGCCAAAATAGGCATAATTTACAATGCATTACATTTTTTCATGTTCACATTTGTTGAGCACAAGTGCTCAGAAAAATAATGGACAAGTAGGATTTTGAGAGGTAGTTCATATTTCTTACTTCAGATATATTTTTCTTGACCACTGGAAGCTACTGGGGAAGAAATATTTTCACATTGGATCTAAGTATAAGTCAGTTAGTATCAAGAGTTTTGAAGCCAACAGGCTTATTCCAGCAATCTGTTTTGGATATTTTTGGAGAAAAAAACAATCTTCAATGACTGATCATTTCTGAAAAGTAGCAAGAAAAGAATTCTAAATAATTTAAATCAGAGCAAGAGTTAATTGGACTTTCCTTAAATGGCATATTTTATTATCTTAAGACTTTCTTTTTAAAAATTCACATTCGTTAATTCTATTTAACCTGAATTTAGCTCTTGATATTGATTTTTTTACTCAATATTAAAGCTCATTCTAAGATATGGATTTATAAAAAGTTGATTAAATTTAGGTGACAGAACAAGACTAAATTGATATTAGACCTGACTTTCTGTAGATACCAGGCCTAGGGCATGAATTATATAGTTGGGGATAAGTGAATAAGAATAAGAATCTTACAGGCCATTACTCACCTGAATTCTGTAAAGGTACCTTACACGATGATCTAGCATCATTGAAGAAACTATCAAGATCAGGCAGATAGATAGAGGGATTTCACGTAAATCATTGAGGGGACATTTTTAAAAATGGCTAAAGTAGGAGCAGTAACTCTGGCCAAGAATGTTCCTAAGGAATATTATACAAATTAGGAATGTAGCCTAGAAGAAGCCATGAGCTGTTCAGTCTGGATACTGTTTTTTGGGGAGATTACCACATGTTTAGAAAGGATGTTGATGATTCTGCATCTGGAGGCAGAAGAGAAGGTCCATATGAGTATAAAGTGGCTGCTTTATTGAATTGACAACATCCTGAAGCAAAGTAGAGAAAGATAAAGCAAGAATGTGGGGATGGGTTTAAGGGTGATTACAGGTAAGCAATATTTTTTTTTCCCTGACACAGATCCTGCTCTTATCATTACCTCGCCATAGGCTTGTGATTGTGGAATAGAACTGTGGATCAACAAGTCAGCCTATGGCAGTCTCAAATTCCAGCAGTGCTCTTTCCTACACATTCTACCTTACAGGCATCCCTGGCTATGAGGAATTTCACCACTGGGTTTCCATTCCATTCTGTCTTCTCTATGTTGTTGGAATAATGGGCAACTGCACCATCCTACATGTTGTCCGGAAAGACCCCAGACTTCATGAGCCCATGTACTACTTCCTTGTCATGCTTTCCCTCACTGACATGGGCATGTCCATGCCCACAATGTTTTCACTCTTCAGGGTGTTGTGGTCCATTTCCAGAGAGATCCACTTTAATATCTGTGTGATCCAAATGTTTTTCATTCACACTTTCTCTTTCACCGAATCATCTGTCCTCTTGGCCATGGCCCTTGATCGGTATGTGGCCATCTGCCACCCTCTGCAATATGCTACCATTCTTACCCCAAAACTCATCACCAAGATTGGAATTGCAGCCCTGCTCAGGAGTGCCTTTGCCATGATTCCACTTCTGGCTCGGCTGGCCTTCTTTCCCTTTTGCCGCTCCCACATCCTTTCTCATTCTTATTGTCTGCACCAAGATATGATCCGCCTTGCCTGTGCTGATATCAAGTTTAATGTTATATATGGGTTGGTTCTAATCACTGTGCTATGGGGCATGGACTCTTTAGGTATTTTTGTGTCTTACGTTTTCATCCTCCACTCAGTGTTGAGAATT
Source organism: Chaetophractus vellerosus (assembly GCA_004027955.1). NCBI lineage: Eukaryota > Metazoa > Chordata > Mammalia > Cingulata > Chlamyphoridae > Chaetophractus > Chaetophractus vellerosus. The sequence goes on along the minus strand of PVKH010030100.1, from coordinate 5,663 downwards.
GCCTCCCGTGAGGGGAGGCTTAAAGCCCTCAATACATGTGCATCTCACATCTGTGCTGTACTCATTCTATATGTGCCCATGATTGGACTGTCTATTGTCCATCGTTTTGCCAAACACTCATCCCCTCTCATCCACATATTTATGGCTCATGTCTACTTATTGATTCCACCTGTGCTCAACCCAATCATCTATAGTGTGAAGACCAAGCAGATTCGCCAAGGAATCCTCCACATGCTTCTCCCAGCAAAAATAAGTTCTACTGTGAGATAAGCATGTCCTCGAGACAATGATACCTTAAGTTCCAATGATGTAAACACAGTGATTTGTCTTCTCTATGTATGTTGGTATCATATGTGCCAACACAAGTCTACTTAAAGAGCAGAAATAAAGCCATCAGAAGCAGCATGAAGCAGCCCTAAAGGAGAGCATGGTAGTCCACTGGGACTATACAGCCTGTTTTCATATTATGCTTCAGAAAACCCCATTAACCATGAATGTGTTGGAAGGTGTTAGAAATCATTGCCAGCTATTCTCTTCCACTTTTAATCCTCACACTTATTCAAAACTTCACCAATGAAGATTTTCTTGAATATATCAAGCTCATATTTCCTTACTTCCTGATATTCTAAAGTATTTGTCATGGAATCTTATACTGTCTTTCTTGTTATATAAATTTTATGTTTGCAGATCTGTGATTTCTATCTTTCCTAAAGTTAAAAAAATCTCAAATATAATAGCATATTAGGGCACCAGCAGAGGTTCTCAACCCTCTGAGGATGTCCAGTTTCCTCAGGGGTAGGAAAAAATCATATCAGCCTAGGTTTTTTCCTCCCTTAACTTTAAAAATATATAAATATTTTAATCTTATAGACAATTGAGACTCAGTAATTTTGTAAACTTCTCAGGTATATTGTTATTTGCAGGCAAGGATTACAAACCACTGGTTTAATGTACCTTAATAATAATTTTGCATTCTTCATTTAAACACTGTATGAGCAAAATACACTTATTTTGCACCATGTACTCAGTTGTAGCTATTTAGAAGTTGGTAGCAGTAGGATACAGACCATTGAACTAAGACATTTAATTAGATGAACAAAATATACTTATTTTGCACTATGCACTGAGTTGTAGCTATTTAGAAGTTGGTAGCAGTAGGATACAGACCATCTAAGTCATTTAATTCTTATACAGAACTCTTTTCCATATAGGAAACTATCTCTTCTTGTTATCTCTGAAATTATCTTGCACATAGCTTTGCATTAAGTTGTTAAAAATATACTTGAAAATTTAATTGAAATTATTTGGGTCACATACTTACATTTCCTTAAAGGAAAAATAAAATAGGGAATAAAAAGATTCCCAAAATCTTTGTGGCCCTCAACACTTGCATATATCTTCATAATAGGTAATGTGTTTTTACATATCTTATCTTAATCTAAATACTATTAAGAAGAATGTATCTCAAAAGGTTTACCACCTGCAGGAACTAGTGCTAGGCTTGTTTTACAGGAGGCAGTGAAAAGTAATTAATGAATGTAAAACTGATTCACAAATTAATTATTCCATCAATAAAGAATGGCTATATCAAATATTGAAAAAAAAATTCCCTCACAAAGCCTTCTCTGCCTGTCTGTGAAATTCAGAAGGGATCCATACCCAGAGGTAAATTAAGTAATCTGAATTTTTTTTATTTCAATCTTCTGTCATTAGGTAAAAATGCAATGCAATTGCTTCCATAATGCCAAATGCTTTCGTTTAGATAATGCACTAATAATCTTGATTCTTCCTCAGAAAGCTCCTTGTGGCAAAACGTGATGGCAAGAAAAAATGACAGAAGAAAAGACCACTTTTTCCTTCACCATCCAAGTGGTTGGCATTTTCTTCTTTACAAAGTATTGCTACAATATACTTCATTATTCCAATTAAACATTAAGTCATTTGATCTAAAAACCCGAACAATAAAAACATCATTTCCTTCAAAACAACACCATGGATAAACTGATTATACAGAGAATCTGGAAACAGCCACACACATTTATAAAGAGAATTTTAACATTATAAATTGTTCAAGGCATTCAGTCAGTAGACCATGTATATTTATATAATTTTCATGACATCTTTTTAATTGTTTGGATGGCAGGGAAATATTTTAGCTCTTTGATAAATCATGAGGCAAATATTTTTTCTAGTGGAGAAAAGAGTTTATGCATTGTGAGAATTATTGCAGATAGGTTTTTAGGTGTAGAAGTATGTCCTAGGTACTATAGAGTGCAAATAGGAAGAAGGTTTGGTGTGAAAAGAGCTAAACTAAGAAAAATTCACATGCTAATAAAAAAAGAGGCAATAAACCCAGTTTTCATGATCCTGACCAATTCCTGTGACTTCTTTTTGCAAAGAACTGTCCTGACATACCCTCATCTGTATTAAATCAGAGTACTAAGAGATACTACTCTCCAAATAAAACAGATTCATCCATGTTTGGTAAACTGACCCAGTCCGGGGCAATTATACTTATTGTCCCAGAGTCATTACGGCTGAGACATTGGAAGCCACCAATTCTAGAAAAGATGTTTAGGCTCTCCTGTTGTTGAACTACTATAACAACCAGGTTTTTGTCCTCCCTGAAGTTTGAATATTCAGTTCATCCTTGTATGTCATGATATAACCTGGGAATATTTTCACACATGAAATAGCTTGCTTTTTGGTTTAATTTAACCAATGTCATTTTACATTGTGCAATCAAAGGAATCAGAGAAATCTTGGTTACACTAAGTCATTAAAAATGAAAATACTTAGGTGTTTTCTGGAAACTAAGGGAAAGGGTTTTGAGAGGAAAGGAAAACAAATATTTTACCAACAGGTCCTATATAATATGAAAGGATATATATAGGAGTTTAATATATAAGAACATCAGCATTATTTATTTGATTAATTAATTATGTCATTTATGTATTCAATAAGTATTTCATAAATTATTTGTATAATCTGGGTCCCGTGAATGAAATGGTGAGACTGGGTTTGGAAGTAATCCAGGACCTTTTTGGCCTGCTCATGGCAAATTGACAAAGAAGCATTGTGGATTACAAAAAGTATACTTAGTCCTCTACTCTCCTTAAATCCTCCACTCTACTACTGTGGAATTCCACTGATTACTCCCCTGCTAGATTGTGACACTCCTCAATAGTACTTGAATAGCTTCCAGTCAGCTTTCTGTTTCCCACATGTCAGGGATTCTGAATATTTAAACTCTATTCAGAGGTTAGGTTTTCTGGGTCAGATCTGCCCAGACTGATTCAGACGTAACATTCTAGTCTATTGATTTATCCTGGGAGTCTATATTCCTTGTTGCTTCATAATCTTTGGACTTTTTTCTTTCATCTAAAGAGCCCTAGTACTCGCATTCTTATCTCTTTGGTGTTTACTCCATAAACAATGGGGTTCATGGTAGGTGGTGCCAGTAAGTAGAGGTTTGCCAGGAGAATAAGGGTATGCCTGGGGATGTTGTGCCCAAAGCGATGGGTGAAGAAGGAGAAGAAGGCCAGAATATAGAATAGCAATATAACACATATATGAGCTCCACAGGTTCGAAAGGCCTTTGCCTGGGCCTCCCTTGAAGGTAGTCGGAATACAGTCTGTAGGATTAACCAGTAGGAGAGGGAGATCAGGACAAAGTCCAACCCTGTGGTGAGGAGAGCAGCAGTGAGACCATAGATGCTATTAGGAGTGATGCTATTGCAGGCCAACTTGGCAATGCCCATGTTCTCACAGTAGGTGTGATGGATGATGTTGGTATGGCAAAAATGCAGCCGGAGAATGAGGAGGACACCAGGAGTGACTACAGCTACACTCCGGGCCACCAGAGCCAATCCCACCTTGCCAATGAGAGAGCCTGTAAGTAGGGTGGTATAGTGGAGTGGTGCACAGATGGCTACATAGCGATCGAAAGCCATGGCCAGAAGAATGGCAGATTCAGATAGGAACAGAGCATGGACAAAAAACATCTGTGTGAGGCAGGCAGGAAATGTGGATGGAGAAGGGCCCTGCCAGAAGATGAGAAGCATTTTGGGCACTGTGACAGTACAAAGGAGGACATCGTTGAATGCCAGCATGGCCAGGAAGAGATACATGGGCTCATGGAGGCTTCTGTCCCAGGCCACCACTGCCACAACCAGGCCATTGCCTGTCACAGCCAGAAGGTACATGAAGCTGAAAGGAATGGCGATCCAGATGTGGAAGTCTTCTAATCCCGGGACACCCGTCAGCAGAAAGGCAGTGAGTTGGGTGGATGTACAGTTAGATGCTGTTACAGAGGAGTGGCCAAAATCTGTTACTGAAAAACAGGGAAAAGAACTAGAGTGAGCAATAACAAAAAATGGATTTTTCTTCCTAGTCAAATCATAACCATTCTTTTTGACTTGATGAACTGGAAGGAATAAGGACTGAGGATAAAATGGTCTGAGATCAATTATTAGATAATAGAATGATAGTGTACAAATTGCTTCCCTTTGCTTGGATACATTCTTTTCTCTGGAAAAAAAAGTGTGAATCAGAAAAATCAAGAGCTGAATGCTTTGTTTTTTGTAATGTCAATGGTTCTAACCATATATGTTATGTAAATTTTATTAGAACTTTTAATTCGAAATTTTAAAATTAGAAATTTTATAGATTTTTATAGCAGGGGTTGTTATTTTAACATATCAAGTAACGTTATAAAATAAACTTAAGTTTTCTCTAAATAAAACTTTAAATATAGAATTATGCATTTTAGAGGCCTGTAAATCAACCTCAATTCAATTACCCATGTTCGCAATCAAAAGCACAGTTTTGGGATCCCAGCGGCTCGAGCGGTACGAGGAGCGGCAGCAGCCAGCAGCCCTCCTTGGTAAAGGCTCCAGGATCCTGGCCAACCGCAGGAACCACAACGCGGCCGCTCTGCTCCTGGGATGCCTGAGAGGCCCACAGGCTCCGCAGCCACCGTGCCCAAGAGCAAGTTCAGATCTGCAAAAGGAGAGGGGAAGGAGGAATCTAAGGCGAGGCTGTCAGCTAAACCTGCTCCCGGGAAAGGAAGCCAAAAAAGGCAGTGGGAAAGGCTAAATATTCAGACCAAAAATAAATAAATAAATAAATAAATAAATAAATAAATAAATAAATAAATAAATAAATAAATAAATAAAATTCAACCAAAGGGGAAAAAGGAGCAAAGGGAAAGCAATCTAAAAATTCACGACTCCAGTTTCTGAGGAAAGTGTTGAGAGCTAAGTCTGATTGATTTCATATACCATGTCTTATCAGTGGTCCCTGTTTCTCCCTTCTTCTATAATCCAGGGGAGTATTTTTAACAACTTTTCTTTTTTATATAAATGAAGTGTATCAGTAGCTCTTTTTAAAAAGAGAATTGGCTATATGGGATGGAAGATGGCATCACCATCCCAGAATACTCAGGATTTGCGAGTAAAATATGGACTAGAGTAGATTTACTGCTATTCTACTATCCACTTATTATGATTATAGCAATGGAAGAAATTATATCATTGATGTGGAGTCAGTGGCCACTGGAGGTGCTGAAGTCAGGGGGAGGGAAAAAGAGGTGTAATATGGGGGCTTTTTCAGGACTTGAAGTTGACCTGGCTGACATTGTGGTGACAGATACAAGCCATTAT
>PVKH010030099.1:0-12550 GCA_004027955.1 Chaetophractus vellerosus | reverse complement strand
TGCAAAATACCAGAAATCGGTTGGTCTTTATAAAGGATATTTATTTGGGGCAGAAGTCCACAGTTACCAGGCCATAGAGTGTAGGTTTCTCCCCTCATCAAAGTCCATTGCCACGTGTTGGAGCAAGACAGCTGCCGACATTTGCCAGGGTTCAGGCTTCTTGGGGTCCTCTCTTCCCGGGGCCCCATTTCTCCCTGGGCTCAGTGCCTCTGTTTCCTCCACAAGGTCAGCTGTAGACTATGAGGCTCTCTAGGCTTTGTCTCTCTCCACAAGGCCAACTGGGAACTGTCAGGTGAACGGCTCGTCTCTTTTCCAGGAGCCTTCTCTCCTTCCTAACGACCAAGCTCCTCTGTGAGCTTACTTCCCTGGGCTCCAGCATTAAAACTCGGCATCAGAATTCCAACTTCAAAAAACTACTCCAACTCTGTCCTTTGCCATGTCTTTTATCTTTGAGACCCCACCCACCAAGGGGTGGGTCTACTGACGCGGCCCAATCAAATCTCTAAGCATAACTTAATCATGCCCAGATGAACAGAGCAGTTTACAAACATAATCCAATATCTATTTTTGGAATTCATCATCATATCAAACTGCCAAACTGCTATAGCCTGCAATTCAAGAGAAAGTTCTACATAAAAAATTATGCCACCTGAAACTCCACAGCTACTTTGGGCACCAGAGAAAATGTAAGCATTCAGCCACTTCAGATAACTCCTTTTAGTTATATATGAAGCATTTATTTTAATTTGGGACTTTTAAAAATAAAGAAGGAATTTATCAAAATGACTGGGAAAATATGATAGCGTTTACTAAGTAATTAGCTTAAGATTAAATAGCGTCTCAACATTTGTGACAATATGATGGACAAGAGAACCTGAAACTTAATGCTACAAAATGCTGAAAATAGAAGGAAAATATAAAAGTTACTCTTGAGCATGAATAGATGAGCCCTTCAAAAAAATAATAATAAGGGAACTCTAAGACCACGTGGCCAGAGAGGGTGCCTGAGTCCAGGAAGCGACTGAGCCCTGCAGCACCCACACTCACCTGCAAATTACAGGGCTAGAAATTCACCAGATGGGAGTGGGTGGTGCATCGGAGACCATCCTGCACAAAGCTGCAGCAGGAAAAGGACTATACCCTCGGAGAAAGGGTTAGCGAGGAAAACGAAACTCAAAATAAACAATGACCGCAAAAGGCTAGAAGAGCTAGGGGTGCAATATTTGCCTTCCTTCTTCCTTGGCCTTCCAAATGACATAATCGCCTCTGTCAGCTACTACAAAAGTCTTGTCATTGCTTCCCACCGGCTGAATCCAGCTAGAATTCAGACAACACAAGAGCCCAGGAGACTCAGCTTGCAGGGCAGGGGAAGGGCAAGGAATACATTTAAGGACAAGCAGATGCAGAACTGCACAGCCAAGCACTGTGATAGAGCACACTTGTGGGAATTATCTCATTTATTCTTTGCAGCAACATATGAGGTAGGTACTACTATTTTCCCCCTTTTATACTGGAGTAAATTGAGGCTTAGCAAGATCAAATATCTTATGTAAGGATACAGCCAGTGATGGTGGCACCAGGCTATCAGCCCACCTTGGTCTGATTCTAGACCCTGTGCCATTTTATTGTGCAGATATAACTACAGTGCGATTCTGATGTTGACTCCCAGTGTCCCCTCACTGGGCTTTTAACTCAGGAGTTGCCTGCTCTAGTCTGGTCCTCTCCCCCACTGTCCTGGATCTGCTCCTCTTTCTCGTAGCTTCTAGTTCTATATAGGTCCTTGTCAGACTGCTCGCTGCTCAGGTCTGAGCATTTTCCAGCTCTGTCAGCAATCATTTAAAGTTCAGAGTTATCTGTTCCTGTATAATGAACTACCCAAAATTTAGTGGCTTGAAACAACCACCATTTTATTGCATCTCACAACTTTGCAGATTGGGCATTTGGTCAGGGCTCAGCTGGGTGATACTTCAGCTCCACGTGGGGTCAGCCAGGGCTGCTTGATGGTATTCATCTGCTCCTTCTTCCTTCTTCGTGTAGTCTCAAGGCCTCTCCACATGGTCTCTCTGGCAGGATAGTCAGGTGTCTTACGAGGCAGCTCAGGACTCCAAGAGGCCAAGGCAGAAGCGGCCAGTGTCCTTAATAGCCTAGGCTTTTAATGGGGTAGGTCACTTCTGCCCTACTCGATTGGTACTAGCAGTCACAGCCCAGATCTGAGTAGAAGGGAAAGTGGGAAGAACATCAGCAAATCTGGAGCCATCTTTAATCTACCAATACAGAGTCTTCATTAACCATATTTCTATAGCTTTAGCTACTTACCTTCCTATTTGCTGTTGCTCTAATCCAGGGGTTCTTAACAAGGGATCCATGAGCTTGAATTGAAATTCAAAAAACATTATCATTGTGGGGACGTGTTGGTGCGGGTGTGATATATTTATTAAATAATACACAGTATAGTGTGGACTTGGTAAGAGTCCGTGGTTTTCATCTGGCTGGCAAAGGGGTCCATGGAACAAAAAAGGTTAAGAACCCCTGCTCCAACCTGTGTAATTTCCAAACTTCAGGAAATTTCTTTCTCCTCCAATTCTGCATAAATCACTGCTGACTGTGCAAAATACATGTATTTATTAACAAACATTTATTGACCAACTATCACAATACTTGACTCGTAATACTTACACAAAATACTTGATGGATAAATGACCATATTAACTAATGCCTTCTTTTTATTGTAGCCATCAAGTAGAAGGTGTTTATACATGGCTCCACTTTCAGAAGGAAATAAGTGAACGCTACCTTGAAAAGTCTCCTCAATTATATGTTAGTTTTTCTATGGTTACCTCTGAATTACATGTACAAATTTCTTCCCCAGTTCAAAATGATTCAACAGCTCAAAAGTGGTTCAACAAAAGTGAACCTTAATAGTTATAATAGTATAATTATAATAATATTGTTTCATCAATTGTAACAAAGGTACCACACTAATGCAAAATGTTAATAATAGGGAAAATTGTGTGTATAAATAGATGGGAACTCTGTACTTTGCATGATTTTTCTGTGAACCTCCAATTTCTCTAATCGAAAAAAAGGAAAAAGAAAATCTCAAGGGAAAAAAAAGTAGTTCAAAATGGTCCACAACTGCTCAACTGGACTTAATTCTTTATATGTCTCACACAGTGATCTGTGAGCCTTGAAGTCAGTGGTTCTCAAACTTTAAAATGCCTTAAAATCACCTGGAGAGGTTGTGAACACACCGAGCGCTGGGCCCTATACCCAGAGTTTCTGATTCAGTGGGTCTGGGATGGGGCGCAAGAGTTTGCATCCCTAACAATTTCCCAGATGAAGCCAGTCCAGGGTCCCACCTTGAGAACCTCTGCTTTACATCATGCTCATAAATATATTTCCACCACAATTAGTCTGTGTTGGAGTGGATTCTTCAGGTGGATTTTTATCATTCTAGATCAAACCTACAACACAGGGATTGACATTTCTGATCCAGATGTCAGATCCATGCCTTCCCTAAAACTGAATATCCAAACCCTTCCTGTTGAACTGTTTTATTTAGAAAACAGAATCGCCAGCCTTTGTCAGAGACTCCCGTGAAAATTAATGATCAACTACTGATTAGTGCTCTGAAAAATAATGAGCGTTATTGTTGCAGGTGAGCTTCTATTATGCATTTTCCACTTGCTAGTTCTTCAGCATGCTGGACAAAGACTCCCCACTCCTGCGCAGCCTCGGCCTGCTGCCGTTGCTTAGCAATGGCCTCCTCCATACCATTACACTATTATGTTTTCCTCTTCAAAAAAGACCAGTGTGCCACAGGTACTTTTTAACTTTACTAGAGTGCTCCCATGAAAAAGGATTAATAATGATTTTTGCATTTAATCTAACAGACTTCAGAATGCTCAAGGTGAGACGTTTTCTTTCAAGATGTTGAAAATGCACTGTGCTCTTTCTTCAAAGTGAAACCCGGTGATTCACAGGCATTGAAGTCACTTCTGGTGGCATTCACCTTCCAGACAAAGAGACACCCACCAGTTGACACAGATTGCTGAGCACCTGCCCTGTGTTCAGCTGAGGGCTGGGCAAGTGGCGGATTCAAAAGACATGCAAATAACATTTGTGGACATGCTTTGTTCACTGAAAAGCAGCAGGTTTAGACGGTATCATTGAGCCTCTCTCTGCTCTGTAAGGTCTAATGATACTGAGAGAGATAAGATTAACTTAGAAGAAACAGTAGCAAACTGTATAAAACAGTATGCAATTAGGGGCTAAATTATGAGGCACTCAAGGAAAAGCCTTTTAAGAATTCAGAGAGGGTAGAAACTATTAAGAAGAAGAGCTGGCATTTATCAAGTGCTTCTTATATACTAGGCACTTCAAATGCATTATCTCCTTTAATAGCCACAACAGTCCTGTGAAGTCGGAATTATTATTATCCTCCTTTTCCGATGAGGATAAAGGTTAATTAACTTGCTAGTAAACAAACCCAGGTCTAAGTAAAGGAGAGCATTGTGGAGGATGGCTAGATAGAGATCTACCCCTCAAGCTGCCCTTTTCCCTAGAGTCTCTCTGCATTATTTATAAATGCAGGGCTAATTCCAGGCTGCCTGGTCCTCAGGGAAAAGAGCTAAGTTTTAATTTATGTCTTATAACCCTTTGTGAATACCTATCCTTTCAAACAACAGAGTCCCCGTGAGATAAACTTAAAGGAAGGAGAATATTTCTTTTTATGTTATCTTTGAACAATGAGTTCTGTAGAGGGATATATGATTTGTATCGAAGTAAATATCTTGACCTATGAAAGCACAGTCTGTGTTTTAATAAGAGCAGAATTGCATCAACCTTTCAGATTTAAATTGTTCAGGATCTCTATCCAAAAACACTTTTTCCTTGATTGCATTTTAAAAAAATCAAAATTTAAAAAATTTTTTTAAACCACACTGGCCCTATTCTGATAAATATTTTTGATGCAAGTATTCTTTAAATTTAGTACCTGTCTTAGTGCCGTAGAGTTTAAGTAATATTAATATTAGACAATTTCACCCCTGACATCTTGCCCCCATTTCCCATTTACAGATTGGAAAAACATAACAAACGTAACAAAACAATAGTCCTGTTTTGCAAGAGGCTTTTGAAACCAAACAGAAGACTGACCAGGTCCCCTCACTATGACACTGGGGGACTAGGAATTGTCATGGCAAAATCCTAATTCCAAATCCACAGCTTGGTTAATTTACCATCAAATGTCTCTAAAAATGTGCACAGAGTAGAGGAAAAAAGGCATAAGGGGTTAATTTTTAAGCCAACTGCTGAGCCCTAGGCTGCGGGTGAGGAGTCCTGAGTTCTAGAACTGTTTCTGCCCAAATCCAGAGACTTACAAGGTGTCAGGTGCCTCAACTATAAAATGTAGTAGACAGTGAAAAATTCTGAGCTCATCCAGCACTGTTGAGGGTGTAGCAAAATGAAAATTCATATGTAGTCATTGGGATAGTCCCTTTGGAAAGCAATTTGGCACACAGCACATTCCAGCCTAGTGAAACCCTCTCACATATGCACAAAAAACCCACACAGAAACCACACAAAAATGTTCATTGCAGCACTGTTTATAATAGTGAATTACTGGAAACAACTAATTTCCACCATGATAATGAATATATTAAATGTGGCATACTCATAAAATGCATTTAATAGAAATAAACCAGACCTATGTATTGAGATGGATAAATCTCAAAAATACAATATTGAGTGGAAATAAAGGCAGGTTACAAAGAAATACATGTAATAAGATACCGTTGTATTAATATTAAAAGAAAAAACAGATAGATATCCAAAAATATCTGTTTTGTTTATGGATACCTTGTAGGAAAAGAAAATTATTTTTAAAATAAGTTGGAAAGATATATACCAAATTCACAATAGTGGCTACCTCAGGGGAAGGCGGTATGGAATTTGATGGTGGAGGATAAGGAGACTTCAACCATACCTAAAAAATTTTGGTCCTTTTTAATTTTTTTTTAAAAGACTGAAAAAAAAAAGGCAAAATTTTAATGGATTGACTAGTGTTTTTTATAGTGTTCTTTGTGCTTTTCTATACTTTTAAAATATAGGCTTCATTTTTTTTAAAAGATAGTTAAATGACTTCTAATACCCTTTCTTTAGTTGTCTTTCTTTAGCTGTCTTTAAAAGAAGATGGGACGAGGAAGAGCATTTTAATCTTCTATGTGTTCCTCAGAAACTTTGGAAGAACTGATTGCTTACTAAGTTAAAGAAGGGTAAGAGAGATGCCATAAGATTATGTTCTATTCCTCAAGAGGGCCGGGAAGGAGAGCGAAACTATTCAGAAGCTGCAGGTGGTGGAAAGAAAGCAATAAAGCCCTGAGGCCTGTAGAGGATAAATAAAGCAGCAAAAAAGGCATGAAATCAAGACCAAAAATACTCCCAGGGTTTAAATTGCCAGGTGATCACCTTCCCCTCCCCTAAAATCCCTAATCTAAACCTCTGCCCTCAAGACCCAATCAAATGGGGCCTCTAGCCATGAAAGTCACTGGTAACCGTTGGGAGCAGGACCTGAAGTTAAGGATGAGAGAAAAGGAAGGCCCCAGTAAGGAAAGAATGAAGCTGGCATCCAAAACTGCAGCATGGAACTCCAACATTGATATGTATGAGGCTTAATTTCTCTAACTCTGGTCACAGCGTTGTAATTATCTCAAGATCTGCCTCTTCCATTAGTCTCCTCAAAGCCTGGCATAGAACCAAGAGCATTGTAGGCAACTAATAATATTTAATGAATGAATAAATGAGGAAATGAACACCTGGGCATCTCTGAGCTGGAGCCCGCAATGGTCTCAGGGAAAGCCCTCAGTGGTAGGAGCAGAGTTCAAGGGGTGAACTGCTGTGAGTGTGTTTGGGGTGCTGTCCTGATTTTCCAGGTGCAGGTGTGCAGACTGTTCCTTGCACAAAGACACCTGACTGAGGGGGTGGGTTGGGACTGAAATCCAGCCTGTGCTCCCCTTGCCAAGCTGTGAACCTGGCCTAGAGCTACAGCTGTGTGGAAGAAGAAAGCCTTTTCTCTGAATACCCCACCTGGGCCTGATTTGATGCAATATGTTGATCAGCTATTTTTTCTCAGAAACACAAAAAGACTGTTGCCAGGCTGAGGAGGTCTGATAGAAGAGGGAGACAGCATGTGAAAAAGGATGCTAGGGACTTGGAAGACAAACTTCACTTTAATCAGTTTTGTTTCTATAATTGAGTAAAAGCAACCCAGCTTTGCTCAATAAAACCTCATAAAGGCAGAGACCCTTATCTAACAGTGGTTAACCTTGAGAGTAGATGAGTAAAAGCCCATCACCAACCAGTGATTCCTATTAGCAGAATCTAATCAGAAAATAGCTGGGAGTCTGGGAAGTGTAGTTTTCAGGCTTCTAGCCCTTTACAAAAAAAAAAAAGTGCATCAAAGGACAGGATTGGACCTAATTGCTAACAGACAATATCTGACATATGAGGAGACTGGTTAGGAGTTTTTTGCAATAATCCATCTGAAGGCTGTTGATGCTTAGAATGGGGTGACTACAGTGAAAATAGCAGTATTACTTGTATATCTCAGAACCCATCAGAAACTTTCACTCTCCCTTCTGAATCCCACAGCATCTTCCCTGATGACACTTGCCACTTTCTCTGATATGTTGTAGTTCTTTATATACTACTCTTATGTCTTCTCCCATGCTGTGAACTCCTTAGGGGTGTGACTGTCTGATTCATCCTGTATCAAATTAGATAATTATCTGATAAACTTTGTAAACTTTAAAAAGCCACATAAAAAATAAGCTGAATCCAGTGGCAACTCTTGCATGTGCCTGAATAAATGTTAAATATATCAATGAATGAATATATAAAACGGCAATAAACAGAACTTAAATTTGCTCCCAGAAAGATATCCACAATCTTACAATCTTTATTAGCAATAAAGATTGTAAGAAAATGGTATAGGAAATCAACATCATCTTTTTCTCTATGAATCTTTAAAAGTAGAGTAGTTTCTCACCTGGAGACAGTTTAATAAAGGTGATAGACAATAGGACTCATCAAGAAAAAACAAACAAAAAGAATTTAAACACCAAATCCATCAATCATTGATTGGGTAATTATGGACAAATCATTTATACTTTCTAATCTTCAGTGTTCTACTTCTATAAAAGTGAATAATAATTTCTAGGCAAAGACTGTTAGGTGTTCTCCAATATCCATTCTCATATTCTGTCTTTGGTAAGGAAAACCCTGAGTTTTGTCTAGGCATATGGCCCCTCAGCTTAAGATATATTTCCCAGACTCCTTTGCAGCTAGTTGTGGCCATATGACTGAGTTCTGGCCAATGGTATATGAAAAGTAGGCATGTGTGAAGCTTCTGAGTTAAGCCCATAGAAGGAAGGGCATGTCCTCCATTTCCCTTTTCCCCTTCCAAAGTTTGAAATATGACCTGCCTAGATTACCCACTGTGGCAGTTTGAAGCTTTTGTGGACCCCAGAAAATCCTGTTCTTAAAGCGAATCCATTCCTGTTCCTGTAAACCTATTGTAGAGGGGACCCTTTGATTAGATTCAGTTAAGGGAGCTTCCTTTTGATTAGACCACTTCAGTAGGGCATGGTCTTAATCCTCTTACAGGAGTCATTTATAAACAAAGGAATAAAAGGCCACAGAGACAGAAAAAAGCCGCAGAGACAGAGAGAAGCCTCCAGAAGTTGAAATCAATGAAACCGGGAGAGAGAAAAGCCAGAGACAGAGCGGCCAGAAGCTGAAGCAACAAGGCCCGGAGGAGAGGGGAGTGGATGTGCCTGATTGCCCACAGCTGCTACTTGTAGAGAAAGGTTCTGGTGATGCCTTGATTTAGACACTTTCATGGCCTCAGAATTGTAAGCTTTTAACCTAGTAAATTCCCATTGTAAAAGCCAACCCATCTCTGATATATTGCTTTGGCAGCATTTAGCAAACTCCAGGCTGTTACAAACCAGGTTGAGTTGGTCTTTGTTAAAGTGTCTGTACTTGTACTCTATTATGTTTTTGCTTGAAGATGCTACGGGGATATTCTTAACAGGAGAAAAACAAAGATAGCGCCTTATAAACAGTAAATTGCATAATTATTAGCAAGGATTATTATGAGTACCTAAGTACTCTCTTTAACTTTCACTTGTCATTTAATCACAATCTGCTATAGGTATTTCAATTTTTATTTATGAATGACTCTTCAAATAAAATGAAAGCCAGCATCACTACACATTTATTAAGTATGAATTTTTTGCAGCATCACTAGACATTTATTAAGTATGAATTACTCTGGGAAGCAGCTGTTTCCAGCACTGGAGCTCCTGTTTACCATATGGAGGACCGGGGTACAATCCCTGGGACCTCCTGGTAAAAAAAAAAGAAGAAGAAGAAAAAAGGTGTCCCAGACCTGCACGGAGAGGCGCGGGTCCCTGCACGGTGAAGGGACGCACCAAAAAGACGATGATGCAACCAGATAGAAAAAAAAAAGTATGTATTATTCAAGACTAATCATTTAATTTTTCATGGCACCCAGCCAGAGCTAAAAACTTGGCGCTATGCAATAAGTCAGCATGAAATAAATGCTTGTAGGATTAATGGGAAAGGGGAAGGAAAGAAGAAATAAAGGTAAAAAGGAAGAAAGGAAGGGATGATTTCATTATGCTCTTGCCTAAAGATTGGTGATGATATTGGGGCCAGAAGGGATGGTTTAGATCAGTGGTTCTAAAATTTGGTCCCTGGACAAGTAGCACCAGCTTCACCAGGAATTTATTAGAAATGAAAATTCTCAAGCCAGACCCCAGACCTATTGAATCACAAATTCTGGGAGCAGGATCCAGCAACTGGTGACTGAACAATCCCTCCAGATGATTGTAATGCACATTAGAGGTTGGGAAACACCACTTTAGATGTTCTCAACCATTCTGCCTTTGGCTTTGATGGTCCCTTCCAGCCCAGTCCTAGAGGATTGATGGTATTATCCGCATGATCCTGCATTAAATATTTTGCAAATATTAAATTAGTTAATTCATGCAAACCACTTAGGACAGTGCCTGGCACATAGGAAGCCCTCCAGAGATGGTGATTGTGTAGTTGTTGTTATTGTTATCAAGGTTCCAATTGCAGTTTGTATTCAAGTGATGAGGCAGTTTCCTGGGTTGGAACAACCCCTCCCCCCCTTTTTAGGAGGTACCAGGGATTGAACCCAGGACTTTGGACATGGGAAAGTAGGCACTCAACCACCTGAGCTACATCTACTCCCCAACCTCTTCTTGAAATGATTAAAATGTAGTCCGAAGGTATCTTTAAAATGGTGTTTTAAAACCCCATTTCTAGGCACCTAAACTAAAGAACACTTCTTCAAGAGAATAGGACATACATGTAAAAATGTTCATTATATTACTAACTCACCGTCCTTCAAAAAAAAAGTGGGGAACAATCTATCTACATATTCAAGGTGAATAAATCTCAAAAACACATTATTGCATGAAAGCAGTGAGTTTCAGAAGAATACCATGCTGTGCATTTTTTTTAAGATTTTTTTTTATTCCCTCCATCCTTGCCACTTGTGCTTGCTTTCTGCTCTCTGTGTCCATTTGCTGTGTGTTCTTCTGTGTCTGAGTCATCGGGAATCGATCCTGGGACCATCCGATGTGGGAGAGAGGCACTCAATCACTTGAGCCACCTCAGCTCCCTGGTTTGCTGTGTCTCTCATTGCCTTTTTCCTCTGTGACTCTTGTTTGTTGCGTCATCTTGTTGCACCAGCTCTCCATGTGGGCCAGCTCTCCACACGGGCCTGCTTGCCTTCACCAGGAAACCCCAGGAATCTAACCCGGGATCTCCCATATGGTAGATGGGAGCCCAATCGCTTGAGCCACATCCGTTTCCCTATGATGTGCATTTTTAAATGCATATAATAATACTGTATATTCATACCTACCTATGGAGTAAGCATTCTAAAATATGTATGGGAATGATTCTCATTAATTTCAGGACGGGGATTACTTCTGGGCAAGGAAAACAGAGGGGGATGAAGGGTGGAACTACAGCTGTATTTATTGCATTTTATTTCTAGAATTTAAAAAGAAAAAGTGAGCTAAAACAAAGTTTACTTGTGTTAAATTTGGGTAGTGGATACACAGATTCTGTTATCGTATTTTCTGTAACTTTCTGTGTGTTTAATATGTTTCGTGATAAAAAATTAGGTGTAAATACAAATTTCACATTCATTTTTGTTACTTAGCAAAACTCAAATGCCGCCTCCTCTTGGAAGCCTTGTTGGAGTCCTCTGGATCTCTCACTCCCTGGTTTCCCACAGTGCCCTGGACAGGTCTATACTCTGGCCCTCATCAGCTATTTATTTACAGTTCAGGTGAAAACAGATTCTAAACTGCAGTGACAGGAGCTTATTCACCTTTGTATTCTACTCAGTTTAAGGCCAGAGTCTATGCTGAATAAATTCTTGTTAAGTAAATTAATGAAGCCAAATTGAACATCTAGGTGCTGATGAAGGATGAAGTGTGATGTTTGTTGCTAATAAAAATGAGGAAAGAAATGAATATGGAGAGAGGTACAGTCGTGGGACAAGACCCTTCAGAAATCCAGTTTGTTTATCAAATCATTACAAGCCTGGATCCCAAAGCAAACTTAATATTATACTTGCGAATGTTATTGCAATGTAAGCAGGCAGGGTTTAGGCTCCAGGGACTGCTACTCATTCTCCCAGGCTAATGTATGGGTGGGGCAGGGAGAGGACAATGGTGGCAGAATCTCATGGATTTTTTCTTACCAGCACATTTCTATAAGCTCTTCACATACCTGAGTGCCAAGAGAAAGAAATGAATTTCAACATTTACACGCTTTGTAATTCTCACTAGCTTCTCATGGATTGCTGTCATGTCAAGATGATGGAGGATTATAGAATTTTGCAATTAATTATGGAATTTCATAATCAATGGCCCAGCCCTTGAATGACCCACATCTCCTTCACTCAAGAGTCATTTCAATTTTTTAAATATTGAAAAATCCCAGAGTGATTTGATGCATGCATTCCCTAAGTTTAAAGAAAAATGCTGACCCTAGCATTAACCACTGGAGTTAGATTTAGATGAATTACTGTAAAGATCAATTTAATAGTATCATCAATAGTTTCCAACTTAAATAACTATTTCTACAAGGAGTAGGTTATGTTAACATAACCAGGTAATCGGTTATTGAAGACTCAAAGAGTACATAATTTTTCATTATCTAGACATGCTGCTGGCCCACCACTGTGCTGATGGATAGCATCAACCACATAAAAAAGAAGGCCTCAGGGCCCGGCTAGATAGCTCAGTGGATAAAGAGCTCGCTGGGAAACCACATGGGAGGCCCTGGGTTCGGTTCCCGGGGACCTCTCCTAGCGGGCAGACCGCCTTGAGAATGGCAAGCCGCCATGGGCGGGCCGGAGCCACCGTGGGCAGGGCAAAAAGCTGCCACGGACAGGCAAAAGCCGCCACGGGCAGGGCAG
>PVKH010030098.1:0-12548 GCA_004027955.1 Chaetophractus vellerosus | reverse complement strand
TATATATATATATATATATCTTTTTACTTGTACATTACATCCTCTCCACTACAGATAGTGCCATTAGAGCAAACACTTCATCAGTCTTTTTTGTCACTTTATCCCCAGAACCTAGAACACACTCTGGCACAATTTAAGCACTCATTAAATATTTATTTATTGAATGAACTTTAATTAAAGTAGGAAATAAAATAATGATCCTTGACAAAATTGGTACCATTTAACATTATACTGAAGATTCCAGCCAATGCAATAAAACAAGAAAAGAAACAGGGGAAATAGATAATGGTAAGAAACAGACAAATTTGTTATTGGAACATGTTTTTATTGTCAGCTGGAAAACATCAAAAAAATTAGTCTATAGCTAAGGAACCAAATAGTAAAGTTTTTCAGATGAAAAAGTATAAAATCAACACAGAACAACCAAATTTTCGTGTCTAATGATAATGATAAATTAGGGAAAGTGATGGAAAAACATTGCACTCTCAATAGCATCAAATATTTAAATACCTAGGAGTAAACATAGCATAAAATGTACAAGAATGTTATGTAAAAAACTACAAAACATTACTCATAGCTAAAAAAAATATTGTAACTAAATGGAAAGACATTCTATCCCTACAGATGGGAAGACTCACTGTAAAAAGATTATTCTAATTAATCTGTAAGGTCAATTCAATTCCAAGAAAAGTTAGAACAAGAACCCTCAAGGAACTTGAAAACTGATTTTAAAATTCACTTGAACAATAAATGTGCAATGATAGCCCAAATAATTAAGAAATTAAATTTTGTTTATTTGTAAGCATGGTCTATTAAAATCCAAATATTTCATAATATTATCATTGTTGATGCAACAATGCACAAATATGAGTGTAGAAATAACACATCAAATATATGAGATTTAGTAACTAATGAAGATAGTTTTCAAATGAATGAAGAAAGACAGAATAGTCAAAACACTATAATGAATAAAGTATTCATTCCAATCAATGAAGAAGCTATCAATCACAACAGAAAATTGGACAAAAATACCAAAAAATACATACAGGGATAATTATAAAGCATAATTAAATTAAGCATAATTTATGAAATATCACTTAAAACTATAGGACATGATTCTCTAGCTTGATTTTCACTGCTTTGGGCTGTCCTTCCTCTTGTTTTGTGGTTTGGGGCTTCAGCTAGCTCCTTATTTCAGTAAAGACAAAGTATGCATTTCTGTTTCTAATTCTTCTTGGAGGTTTGAGGAGATCTCTAAAAGAGCAAGAGAAAGTGCCAAACACTTTTTTTCCATTTTAAATTTGGAAGCAGCACAGTTCATAATTAAATATTAATTAAAAATCCAATTAGTAAAAGAAAACAAAAAGCTGATTTGTGCTAAAGAGTTATGTTAGATGAAGAATTGACTAAAGATTTGATAGTCTTAATTTGACAGTAGATTAGACCAGATATACAAAAGTTAGTTGTCAAATTGTGCAATTCCTAAAAATATTTCTCTGGAATATTAAAGAACTATTTATATAAAGTTATAGTCTAGATAAATGGAATACATTTATAATAAAAATTAGCTTAGTCCTTAAACATATAAAACTGTTTTAGTGCATGTGGGATGTATATCTTTAGGTCTTATTTACCACTTATAGTTATATATTAAACCAGATATTTTGGGCACATTTAACATTATGTTTAGTTTACAGTCTCAGAGAACACATAGAAAACCCATTATAGTTATGCCAGAATTTCCATAGGAAATGAACCCTACTTTTAGCAATGGCAAGGGAGCAAAACAAACTAATAGTGATTAAAATGTCAAGTTGTAATTGCATTTGCCTCCAAATAAACCATCAACTCCTGATAAATAATTGAAGTAGTCCTCCTCAGGATGCAGTAGTTAGGTAGCTGTGATTGAAAATGTCTGGGAGGGGTCAGCTATAGCTCAATTGGTAGGGTGCCGGTTTGCCACGTGGGAGGCCCCGAGTTCGTTCCCAGGGCCTCCTTGAGTGGGCAGACCGCCTTGAGAGGGCAAGCCGCCATGGGCAGGGCAAAAGCCACTGTGGGCAGGGCAAAAAAGCCACCGTGGGCAGGGCAAGCCCCCATGAGCAGGGCAACCCGCCCGCGAGCAGGCAAGGCTGCCCGCTAGCAGGCAAGGCCGTTGCGCAGTGAGCTGACTCGGCAGGTCGCTGCAGCGGGTGGGAGATGAGCAGACACGGAGGAATGCAAGAATGAACACAGCAAGAACAAGTAGAAAAGGGGGGGATATATAATAAATAAATAAATAAATAAATAAATAAATAAAAAGTTAAATTAAGGAAATGTATTAAAAAATGTCTGGGAGCCATTATAAGGTTGTTTATGATAAATTTTCTCCTATTGTCAATTTGTCAAATATTCTTTCATATTTGTTGCTTACCTTTTTGATTAATGTTTTTATTCAAAGCACAGTATTCTTTATAAAATATCTTTTTTTTTTTAAAGATTTATTTATTTTATTACATATCTCCCCTTCCCCCCGCTGCGGCGACGCGCCGAGAGTGGTCACTGCGCAGGCGTGGCTTTCCCCGCTTGTGGGCAGTCTCTGTGTCCATTCACGGCCGGCTTTCAGTTCGCGGGTGGCTGGCTGCGCTCCATCTGTGGGCGACCTGCCCTGCCCGTGGCGGCTCTTGCCCTGTCCGTGGCAGCTTTTTGCCCTGCCCACGGCGGCTCCGGCCTGCCCATGGCGGCTTGTCATTCTCAAGGCAGTCTGCCCACTAGGAGAGGTCCCCGGGAATCGAACCCGGGGCCTCCCATGTGGTATGCCGGCGCCCTATCCACTGGGCTATCGAGCCGGCCCTATAAAATATCTTTATAGAATTTAGTATTCTTTATATAATAAAGTATAAATCCAAACAGAAAATAGCTATCAATTTATCTTAGCCTTTAAACTCCCTCCCACAAGACCCTTAGCATAGCTACCTACTTTTCAAACAGGAAAGATACATCTTATTCTTTTTAACCCTTTTTATATACTTAATGATAAATGGCTTTGTTAGATTGTCCAATGGATCACACAATGTTAATAAACTATGAATATGTCTTGAAAACAGCTTTTTTAAAGGCTTGAAAAAAAAATTATAAGTTTAGAGGACAGGTCAACACAGGGATAAGTGGGAATGTCTCATTATGTCACAAGAAGAAGAAGTGACTTAAGTTGAAAAGAGTTAATCTTTGCCCCAAAACTTTGATTAAATTTCATAATAATTATGCCATTATATATTTTTTGATTGAGTGAATTAATGAGTGCCCAGATGGAAGTGACACAGGCTCATTTTAAAAAAATAAAATTAGTAAAAAATCTCTCACAGAGATTTCTTATGTAGGTGTTATTAAAATTATATGAGTTATATACAAAAACAACTTAGCTAGCAAGGTCACCCAATAAGATCTTTATCTGTGTGACTATCATTTGTGTGTGTTTGTAAACAACTTCTTGCCTGCATGCTTGGTGGAAAGTGCTTTTGTAGTGATTATGACCTTTCTGTACCTGTGGTCTGAATCCTCCTCTGAATGAACAATATACATCATTCTGTGATCCTAATTGATCAGTCTCTTCCTGATAGAGCTTCAAGCCTTAATCTTGGAACAAAGGATCAAAAAGGCTGTCACTATCCTGCTAGACAGAACTAGGCTAGATTTGAGTAGAGGAAGCAGGAAGAGAGAAAGAACGTTAATTTCAGGGTTTATGATATGTCAATGCTACAGTGTATGTGACTGCAGGGATAGATCTAAAAACCATGATGAACTGTGTTATAATCATCCCACTGACTTTGCATTATTAAGTAGAAACAAGCCAAACATAGCCTATTTAACATAAATAATTGTCCAATATAAAATTATCTAATCCATGTGGAGTAAATCTTCCTATTGATATACACACCACTAACAGCCATATTCCTATGGGTTAGTGGTAAATGCCTTACACTCTTGGAGGGGGTATCTGTAAAGAAGTTCATTAGATGTCTTTAGGTATGGACGCTCTTTCTCTGGATTATGAGATCCTAGATGTACATTGGATCCTATATGAGGACTTCTCATGCCACTGAATCCACATGCGCATGCAGAAAAAAGGTGGGATTACTATGCTGGTATGAGTAATTGATTCTGAATATCAAAGGGATTTTATATTGCTGCCAACAATGTATCTGGAAAGACTCTATCTGGAACACAGGAGATTCTCTGAGGTGTCTAATGGTACTTTCATGTCTGAGAAGATAAGGAATATTAGAGCAACCAAAAAGCGGAATCATGGAAGATTCCTGTCCTTCGCAAATAAAGGTTTGGTTCACCACACAAGATAAAGAATCCCAACCAGTTGGCATGTTGGCTCAGGGCAAGGCACCATAAAATGCATGGAAGAAGAGACATTATAATGTCAACTGCATAATGCATTAAACAGTTGTTACCAAAATCAGTTTGAACGAGAGCGAGAGCGAGAACGAGGCTGCTCAGTGTTACCTTTAATACAGCCATTAGTTTACAGAATATTTGGATGTGATGGTGGCTGGATTGAGGAGTAATAAACATTGTCCAAGGATGGGTACTATAAATGTTACTCAGAAATAGATACAAATATTATTAGAAATTTTTGTTGCCTATTTTTAGAGAGCTGGTGAGAATGGCCTTGATTGTATAAAGGATAGTTTCAACTTGAAGAGCAAAAGGATTATTTAATTGCGCTCCATGATACTGGGCTGAGACTCTGCAATCTCTTTTGTTATCATTCCCAGTTGGCTTTCTCTTAGATTCTTCCAATAGGAGAGAAAAAAGGAAGAATGGAAAACTGGAAGAGGGTGAAGGGAGGGGTGCTTTCCTATGTGATTGTTCTTATTAGTATGCTCCATCAATCCATCTTCACCCAAGGCAGCAGCAGTTGGTTCTAGCAGCAGTTGATTGTAATTTCAACCTTTTCCCACACTTCCAGAGTCATCCACATACAACTAACTTTGAGTTTCCAGTTGCTATTAGGCTAGTCTCTTCCCAGAGATCTGTATTCTTTCTCCAAAAATCCCTCTTGAAAGCCTGTGACATAACTCTTCTTCTGGACTGCACCTCCCCCTCAGAGTGGTGGTCTCTTCTCTGTGAGGTTCTTCTTCCTAGCTCTGAAGTATCACCAGAAACTTGGCCATGACTTCTCCTCAAACGTCTGGGTCCTGTTCCATGAGGCTCATCTCCAAACATATTCAAGCTTCTAGGTTCTAATAACCTCAACTTCTTCCCTTTGCTTCCTCAGCTCAGGGAGAGTAGCTGCTTCCTGAAGTTATTATCTACCTTACCACAGTGTTCCTTCTTTTACTCCTTTAGTACTCAACACCTTTTTATACAATTGTCTAATACCTTATTTATGATGAAATAACTAGTGATATTTTAATTTTTTTGATGGACACATTGATATAATCAAAGGGGTGTGTTCAGTCTCCTACTATGTTTACAAATTTGCCTATTTTCCTTTCAATTCAGTCATTTTTAATTATGCACATATAAATTTATAACTGTTTTATCTTCCTCATTACGTGTCTGGTACAATTTTCTGTATCTGTACTTTCAACCTTTCTGTACCTTTATATATAATGTATTTTTTTTATTAAGCAACTTATAATTGGACACATAATTTGATGGTGTTTATCCTTCAATTCAAGAACTTAAATCTCTTCATTCTGCCTGTAGGAAGTTGTTTGTTTTCTTTTCTGTCTTCCTGTCTTTGGGGTTTTTAATTTTATAATTACTGATATTATTTATTATTATTATTGCATTTTTCCTTTTCTATTAGTTTGCTACTTTATTTACCTTTTTATTTTTATTTTTATTATATTCCTAGAAAATAAAACTTGTGTCCTCTAAGTTCTTAAATCTGTTACCACTTTTATTCCTTGCCAGAGAAGAAAATTTTAGAATATTTTAGCTTCATTTATGTACCTTCTAAGTTGAACTCTTTTGACATTTTGACATGTATTTTAACTCTGCATATTCTTTAAATGGCACAGAAAATTACAGTTGTCATTTTAGTCAATCAATATTCATTCAGATTGACCCACATATTTACTCATTTTTAATTTTCATTCACTCTTACATTTCTGAGCATAAACTGGGATCATTTACTTTCTGCCAATATAACACCCTCTAGGAGTTTCTGCAAAATGGATCAGATATTGACAAATCCTCACAATTTTATTTGTTATTTACTTTCAGCACTTTCAAGATATCATTACATTATCTTCTGGTTTCCTTTTTTTTTCCCCCTGTTTGACAGATCAGCTCTCAGTCTTATTGTTGCTTCATTGCAGATAACATGCCTTTTTAAAAAAATTTCTATTTTAAAAATTTTCTTCCTTGTCTTTGGTTTTCAACAGCATTATCATGATGTAACTAGGTTCAGTTTCTTGTTTTATATTTAATCTGCTTTAAGTTCATAATATTTTTGAATCTGTGGTTTTATGTCTTTTGTCAGTTTTGGAAAATTCTCAGTCAGGGTCTTTGAATATTTATGTCTTTTTCTCTTTCTTTCCTTTTGGGAATATAATTATAAAAATGTTTGACATTTACACAATGTCCCATATGTCACAGATTTTCCTATATGTTCCATCTATTTTTTTACTTTATTTTTCAGAGAAGTTGTAGGTTACAGAAAATCATACAGAAAATACAAAGTTCCTATATACCTGTCCCCATTTTAACATTTTACATTAGTGTGATGCCTTTGATGTTACAGTCGGTGAGAGAATATTATAATTATACATTTATAAACCATAGTCTACACTAGGGTTCATTGTGATATACAGTCATGTCTTGTTTTTTAACTCTAATAACATATATACAATCTAAAGTCCCCACCCTTTTTTAAAATGTATTTTTTATTTTTATTTTTTAAAAAGGTATTTAGAATACATAAATGTTACATAAAAATATAGGGGATTCCCATATGCCCCACTTCCTACACCTCCCAAGTTTTCCCACATTAACAACATCTTTCATTAGAGTTGGTATGTTTTTTGCAATTGAAAACAATTTAGAGCATTGCCACTAAGCATGGATTATAGTTTATATTGTAGTTTACACTCTCTCCCGCACAATTTTGTAGGTTGTGGCAAGATATGTAATGGCCCATATCTGTCATTGTAATGTTATTCAGGAAAATTCCCAAGTCCCCAAAATGCCTCCATATTTCACCTGTATTGCCCTCTCCCTGCCCTCAGAACCTCTAGTGGCCAGTGCCTCCACATGAATGATATAGTTTCTTCCATTGCTAGAATGACAATAAGTCTATAGTAGAATACCTGTAAGTCTACTTTAGTCCATAGTTCATTCCCTAATCCTGAGGATTCTGGGATGGTGTTGCCCACTCCACCTCTACTTGAGAGGAGGCTTTGATCCCATGGGGCAGATGGATGGGACTCTCTTGCTTGCAGTTGTAGATTCTCTCTGTTCCTTGGGATGGTCATTGTCCATCATCATTTCCTTGTTAGTTGTCCTGGGTGAGTCCAGTGAGCTGGAGGGTAGGTATTGCAACTCCGTTGAATTTCAGGGCCCAGCTAGCACCTGGACATCCCAGAGATTAAAGTCTCTTGATTGTACACCTACCAACTCCAGAACTATAGGTTCAAATAAAAGGGACAGAAAAGATATGTATAGAGAAGTCACATCTGAGTCCAACTCTGTCACACTCGGGAGCACAAATTCAAAAGGAGGGCCATTGGCAAGGCACCAAACTCTGGATCTATCTGCCATGACCGTAGGACCTGGGTGTCTCCAGAGCCCTCAGGATCCCCACTATTTGGGGTAGTATCTACTTTGGCCATCTGTGAGATCCTGCCGAGACAATCATAAGCACTACCTCTCTGATGAACTCCTGACTCACTTTGAAGTATCTTAGCCATATACACTCATTTGTCTTTACCTTTTACCCCTTTTATGCCAGGTCTTTTTCCTGTTGTATCACCAGCCAGTGCTTAGTAGTAATCCCTTGGTGCTAGGGAGACTCATCCCTGGGAGTCATGTACCACGCTGGGGGGAAGGTAATGCATTTATATGCTGAGTTTGGCTTAGAGAGAGGCCACATTTGGGCAACAAGGAGGCTCTCAGGAGGCAACTCTTAGGCACTTTCCACCACTAGGCTAAGTTGCAAATTCAAGAGCAAAAGGCTTGCAAGCATAGTCATCAAATCAAGGGCCCACCAATGGACCACCCTTCTTCACTAGTCCTTGCCCCTGCACTTAGGGGATTGTTGCTGTTCCATTAGAGAATGTGACAGAACTCCCCTGGATGGGAATTCAATAATATTTCAGTTGTGTGAATCTGTGGCAATGCTCCATGAACATTTGAACATATTTATATACCTTATATGTATGACCAGGTGAACTTCCTCCCATATATCCCCCATCACTGACAGCCCACACCAATGATCCTCTCCTGCCAGAGTTGTAACCCTTCTGTCATCCAAACTTCTTCAAAAATGAATCCAAGAACATTTCCAAATACAATTAATAGGAAAATGAAATAATAATGATAGGTTTAAACCTAAGAAATAAAATACATAATAATTTAGAGAAGCTAAAACTAAAATAAAGTAAAAAAGATTGGGGTATTAAAAAATAAAAACATTAAAAAAATAAAATAAAATAAAATAAAATATAAATGTTTTGATGTTTCTTCTTTCATCACTGTAATATCAGTTGTCCTGTATATACAGTGGCATTTTCTTCCATTTCTTCCCCAGTGTCTTACTTTTTTTAATATATTGTCTTCAAAGAAGTTTTAGGTCACAGCAAGGCTACATACAGAACATAGGGGACTAAGGGGGAATAGGAGGAGGATGTTGGGTAAAGTTTCCCCAATAATAGTTGGAGACTTGAAAACACTACTCTTAATATTGGATAGAACATTTAGACAGAAGGTAAATAAGGAAACAGACAGTTTGAATAATATGATAAATGAACTAGACCTAACAGGCATGTATGGACCATTAAACCAAAAAAAAGATCAATATATCCATTCTTCTTAAGGGCTCATGGGTCCTTATCCAGGATAGGCCATATGCTGGGTCACAAAAAAGGTCTCAAAAATTTCAAAGGATTGAAATTTTACAAAACACTCTCTCTGATCATAATGGAATGAAGCTGGAAATCAACAACAGATGGAAAAAGAGAAAATTCACAAATATATGAAGATTAAACAACACTCTTAAATAATCAGTGGGTCAAAGAAGAAATTGCAAGAGAATTCAGTAAGTATATTGAGACAAATCAAAATGAGAACACAACATATCAAAATCTATGGAACACAGAAAAGGCAGTGCTGTGAGGGAAATTTATATTCCTCAATACTTACATTAAAAAAAGAAGAAAGAGCTAAAATTGAACACCTAACTGCACACCTAGAAGAACTAGAATAAAACAGCAAACTAGTGCCAAGCCAACCTGAAGGAAAGAAATACTAAAGATCAGAGTAGAAATAAATGAAATTGAGAGAAAAAGAACAATAGAGACAATGAACAAAACCAAGAGTTAGTTATTTGAGAAGATAAACAAAATAGACAAAATCTTAGCTAAGTTGACAAAGAAAAATGAGAGAAGATACAAATAAATCAAATCAGAAATGAGAGGGGGGATATTACCACTGACCCCACAAAAATAAGAGAGGTCATAAGAGGATACTATGAACAGCTGTATGCCAAAAAAACTAGAAATGTAGTTGAAGTAGACAAGTTCCTAGAAACATATGAACAACACACAGTGACCATAGAAGAAATAAAAGGGTGCAACAAACCAATCACAAATAAAGAGATTGAAACAGTCAACAAAAACTTTCCAAGGATGAAAAACCCAGGACCAGATGGCTTCACGGGCGAATTCTACCAATCATTCAAAGATGATCTAATACCAGTCTTGCTCAAGCTCTTCCAAAAAATTGAACAGAAAAGAATGCTACCAAATTCATCTATGATGCCAACATCATCCTAATACCAAAACCAGATGAAGATAGTATGAAAAAAGAAAATTACAGACCAATATCTCTAATGAATATAGATGTAAAAATCCTCAACAAAATACTTGCAAACCAAATCCAAAAGAAGACCAAAAGAGTTATACACCACGATTGAGTGGGTATTACCAAGGTATGCAAGGGTTTTCAACACCAGAAAATCAATTCTTGTAATAAACCACATTAATAAATTGAAGAAAAATCACATGATCTTCTCAAATGATGTAGAAAGGCATTTGACAAAATACAGCATCCATTCTTGAAAATAAACATTCCAAAAGATAGGAATAGAAGGAAACTTTCTCAACATGGTAAAGTTCATATATGAAAAATGTACAGCTATTATTCTACTTAACAATGAAAGACTGAAAGCTTTCCTGCTGAGATTAGGAGCAAGACAAGGATGCCCACTGTCACCGTTATTCAATATTGTGCTAGAAGTTCTAGCTAGAGTAACTAGGGTAGATAAAGAAATAAAAGGCACCCAAATAGTAAAGGAAGAAGTAAAACTTCCGCTATTCGCTGATGATATGCTCCTATATACCGAAAATTATGAAAAATCCACAACACAGCTATGAGAATTCATAGACAAGTTCAGCAAAGTGGGGGATACAAGATTAGTATGCATAAATCAGTAGCATTTCTATACACTCCTGATGAGCAATCTGAGGAGGAAATCAGAAAAATAATTCCATTTGTAATAGCAACTAAAAGAATCAAATATTTAGGAATAAACTTAACCAGGACGTAAATGACACGTATTCAGAAAGGTATAAAACATTGCTAAAAGAAACCAAAGAAGACTTAAATAAATGGAAGGACATTCTGTGTTCGTGGACTGTCAATTCTACCCAAAGTGATTTACAGATTCAATGCAAACCCAGTGAAAATCCCAACATACTTCTTTTTTAAAGAAATGGAAAAGCCTATTGTGATGGTTAGGCTAATGTGTCAACCCGGCCAGGTAATTGTGCACAGTTGTTTGGTCAAGCAAGCACTGGGCTAATTGTAATACAAGGACATTTTTGGCTTTAATCATCAGTTAGTTTACTGCATAGATGGCTGATTACATCTACATAGATGGCTGATTACATCTACATCAACCAGGGAAATTGCCATCAGCAATGAATGATGCTTTATACAGTTAGTTTAATTCCTTAAACGGGGAAGTGATTTCAGCATTCAGACAGAATTTCCCAGTTTGTCTTTGGACAGCCAAAGTCTCCCAGAAACTCATCAAGGACCTTCATTGGACTTTTATCGGAGCCCCTGGTTTGCAGCTTGCCTGCAGAACCTGGACTTGTGCATCCCCACAATCACGTGAGAGGCTCTTATAAAACCTCACACTATTTACAGATATCTCCTGTTGATTCTGTTTCCCTAGAGAACCCTGACTATTGCACTTGTTATCAAATTTATTTGGAAGGGTAAGGGGCCTCTAATAGCCAGAAACATTTTAAAAAGGAAGAATGAAGTTAGAGGACTCATACTTCTTGATGTTTAAAACATATCACATAGCTACATTGGTAAAGACAGCATGATACTCACATAAAGAGAGATTGATCAATAGAACCAAAGTGAGAAATCAAAAATAGAGTCTCCCATCCATGGTCAAGTGATTTTTGACATGGCTGTCAAGCCCACCCGGCTGGGCCAGAACAGTCTATTCAACAAATGGTCCTCGGGGAACTGGATGGATATCCATATCCAAAAGAAAGAAAGAGGAACCCTTTCTCATACCTTATATAAAAATTAACTCATAATGAATTAAAGACCTAAATATAAAAGCTACAACCATAAAACTCCTAGGAGAAAATGTAGGGAAATGTCTTCAAGATCTTGTAGTAAACTAATTTCTTAAACATTACACCCAAAGCACAAGCAACAAAAGAAAAAATAGATAAATAGGATAGTCTAAAAACTAAACACTTGTTCTTCAAAAGACTTTGCCAAGAAAGTAAAAAGGCACCCCACTCAATAGGAGAAAGTTTTTGGAAACCACATATCTGAAAAGATTTGGTATCCATGTTATGTAAAGGGATCATACAACTCAAAAGATAAAAAGACAAGCAACCCAATTAAAAAATGGGCAAAAGACTTGAATAATGTGAATATTCTCACTGTCCTGATTTTGTGATAATCAGGGTAGGCTAAACATTCACTATATTAAAAACCATGCATGTGTCCCCAGACCTAGTTTTTCTCCCTAGGTCTGGTTTTTAGAATACTGGTGATAAACTAAGGCTGATTTATTATATGACCATCCTGTATGGGAAAAGACTGTAACTTTGGGTATCTTTGGTCAACTTTAAGAGATATAGCAGGGTGATGGATGTGGCTCAGGTGGTTGGCCATCCCTCTCCCATATAGAGGGACCGGGGTTCGATCCCTGGGACATCCCGGTAAGAATTTAAAAAAAAGAAAAATAAGGAAAGCCCATGGGCCACCAGGACCCGCTTGTGGGTGCACCACCAGGCCCCGCGAGTGGGTGAGCTACTCAGCCCCATGCGCGGGTGCACCATCAGGCCTCGGGTAAG
>PVKH010030097.1:0-12535 GCA_004027955.1 Chaetophractus vellerosus | reverse complement strand
CCGGGTTCAGTTGCAGGTGCCTCCTAGAGAAACAAAGAAGACAGATACAGCAAATAGAAACAACAAGGGGGTGGGGAGAAATAAATAAATAAAATAAATCTAAATTTTAAAAATCCTCATTCTCCATGGGAATGGGAAACCCTGTTTAGTTCTTCCGGCAAGTGAGAGAGATTTTTTTTTGTTCATTAGTTTGTTCTAATTCACAGGCCACTTAAAATTATATTATACACAACCTTGCAAATAAATGTTGTGAATATAATAAAGCCCAGCAGACTTCTGGCTAGTAGGAAAAATGTACATATGGGTTTTCCTCCACTGACACGAAGTCCCACAAAAATGCAAGGGCTGTTACTTTGTCTGCTAGGTACAAAACTATATCTTAATCTCTATTGCAGTAACTTTCCTTGGTCTAACTTACTAGGTAACATTATCACCTTTTTCTGTTGCATGATGTTTTCATCTTGTTTCTCAAGATGTAATTATTCAAGTGACTCATTGCAAGCTATCTTAAATCCTTTTTAAAAGTGGGTGTGATATGAATAATAACAAATTAATTAACTTGCAATGTTTTATAAGAAATAGATTTTATTATAAAGCAAGAGTTCCTAAAAACTTATGGATATATTTCTGAATAATGTATACTATTGGGCTTACATCTTTGTCATAATGAGGAGCAAGCTTTTCAATGCCAGGCTGAAAAAAAAATATTCAATAAATATTTATTGGCAGTTTCAAATGTGCTGCCTGGTGCTAGGAAATAAATATAAATTCAAATCCATCTGCCATTAGCTCAGAAGCTGGTGGGGTTGGGCGTGGGGGTGGGAAATGTCTTCAGTGGCCATGTTCACAATTTCATTTTTGTTTTTGTTTGATGTGCTACAGAAGCAGAGAAAAGAGGGCAGTGAAAATTTTATGGCACTTGGGAGAGAGGAGAATGAATCAAGGAGACATTTGAGATGTGGCAAAGGATTAGCTGTATTTTACCACGCAAAGAAGAGCTCGAGGTCAGTCCAGGGGAAGGGATCTGTAGGAACAAAGGCACATTCCCAACATCCCTCCAACTCCTCAGCTGTTTATTAACTCTTCTTCCTTGACCCATCCCTAAAGAACTGGGGTTACTCGGGATTCTAGTGCAGGCCCACTTTTCATCTCCCTCTACAGACAAGTCTGAAGCAATTGCATCCACACCCATGAATGGCTTGATTCCCATCTTTATGTTGATGACAGCTAAGCATGTATCTCCAGCCCAGATCTCTCTGCTTAACCCCAGATGGATATAACCAATGCCTTTGCGACATCTCTCTTTTGGTATCTCACAGATACCTCAAACTCAACGTGTTCAGAACTGAATTCATCTCCTCCTCATACCTAGTCCTCCTTGAATATCCCCGTTTCAGTTACTGGCCCTCTGATCCCCCAAGTGGTCATACCAAAAACCTGGGAGTCACCCCAGCCCCTATCCAATAAATTGCCAAGTTCTGTCAAGATAGTCTCTGAAGTAGTTCGTGCATTCATTCATTTACTCAGTCCCTATAGTTACCCCCTTACTCTTAGCCACAATCCCTATGTCCTAAATTACTAGGTAGTAACTAGGCAGCTGAAGATAAGGAGAAGATAAGCAGGGAGATGAGGCACAATGAAAATGATGCATTTTGGAAGAGATGCACAGAGGTCATGGAATGGCACCAGGCATGGACTTGGTGTTCCGCGTTGCTAGCAGTTAGTGACTCTGGGTCTGAAAACACAGGAATAACATACTCCTCTGCAATGAGGAGGTATTGGCAGTTGTCCTAGCAAGTCCATTTGTCTTGAGTCAAAGTGATGATCTCTGTGGTCACAAGACCAGAAATATTGATGGAGGCTCCTAATGTGTAGGAGAAGAGGTCCTCCCTCCTGGGTTTCCGACATTGATTGGTCCCGCTCAAGGACCTTGTGGGAAATATGTGAGGCTTTTGTCTCAAGGACTCAATAAAAATTGCATTAAATCAATGAATGAATGAACTGTCTTTCCTCATTTGGGTTCTGTTGGTTTATGTTTGTGTATTTATCTTTGTGTAAGTTTCATGAACTTGTAAAAAGCTCA
This sequence comes from Chaetophractus vellerosus, assembly GCA_004027955.1. Taxonomy (NCBI): domain Eukaryota; kingdom Metazoa; phylum Chordata; class Mammalia; order Cingulata; family Chlamyphoridae; genus Chaetophractus; species Chaetophractus vellerosus. The sequence goes on along the minus strand of PVKH010030097.1, from coordinate 10,452 downwards.
TTTCATAATAAAGAAGGTAACCTTTATAACATATTTGCTGCAAAAAGATTTTCCCCCGTTTTTTTTCCCTTTAATTTATCTGTGTTAGCAAATTTGTCTACACGTTTCTTTGTCATATTTTCTCTCGCATCCGGGCACAGGAAACTTTCTTGCTTTCTCCTGAGTACTTGGAATTCCCTAAATGGACCAGGACAAGAAAGAGCCCACCCAGAAGGGCACTTCCAGATCAGGGGGAAGACCTGTCTCAAAACTAAGGTCTGTAATTCAGGCAGGGCTTCTCACTAAAACATTTCCACATTAAAAAATAGTTTTTTAAATACAACCTACACTCAGATGACTGAACTTTTGGAATAAGTTTTCAGTATAACTCATTTCAGTTAAGTATGTCTATTTTCAGAATGACCATTGTGCCAAGGACAAGTTGAGCAAGTGACTTCCCCTAAATGTTCTGGCAATCCAGCCTGATGAGACACTGCCAGTTATCAAAGCACAATCAAGTTCAGGAGAAATGAAGCTTAAAAGGACAGGGATGGGACCACCATGCTTTGAAACCATGCCGCCAATGTGCTGAGCCCTGTCTTGATATCAGGCTTGAGTTTCCTTACTTCATTTAAAACAGGTGTTGTTTTTTAAAAATTATTATTAAAGTTCATCATGGTAAAGAGTGTAAATGGGACAGAAGGTGGACTAAAACTCACTCCTTTCACCAATCGCACAACTCACCCCATTTCCAAATTTCAGAGGTAACCAATGATGACATTTTTAGTATTTCATCAGATACTTTCTATGAATACACAAATGTACATAGTACATACATTTTTATCCAAATAAGATTACAATATACATATTATTCTGCATCTTTCTTTTTTCACTTAGTAATACATATGCTTTATATATTTATAAAATATATATTATATATATATGTAATATAATTTGTATATGTAGAGCTAAGTTCTTTATTGATAAATGCTACAATATATTGATAAACCTCTAGCAAATATAATTTAGAAGAGAGCATAAAATCAAGGAAATTCATCATCAAAGTAGCCATAGTCAGAAAATTTAAAGAATTACAATTTTATGGAGTTTAACTCCATAAAAATAAAGTTGAAAGCTGAGATAAAAGGGTGATTTTCAAAAAAAAATTTTTTTAATCTGGTCTTGTAGAGCCATGGATGCAGAGATTTTATAAATTCAGGATACACTAAGCCCAAGCAGATCCAGCTGACCCACTTAGCAGAGTTACCACACTGGCCTAACGAGATATTGCACTTCTAATAAACTCATTGTGCTGTGTCTAGTACATGCCTAGCACTCAATAAATAATTGTGGGGTGAAGGAATCCACTATACAGAGTGATCCAATAATTAACCTTGACATATTGCTTTCTCAAACTCTCCACTCTATGAGACTATCACCAATGGCTCCTATGAAGCCGCCATCTGCAAGTTAAACATTAAAAATTCTTTTATTTAGCCCCACTGTCATTAGGATTGAGACAGGTTCTGATTCAGTAGGAGCTATTCTTATTCTCTTATGCTCTCCTGCCCTCATTAACTGAAATCCATGCTGGTTAAATAAGAACTCCATGGGTTATCAATTTTCTCCTTGACAACTGATATTAATATCTCTTTTGTGGAGGGGGGCTTGGATGAGGACAGTACAGAAATGTTTATTTTTTAATAGAATTCCAATCTTTCTGTCGTTCTTAAGGTCTTACCTAATTATTTAACAATAACAAAGTAGATATTGCTTCTGCTTTTTTGAAGATGCTTAACTTTACCATTTAATCAGTGTGAAGCTTGTTCATTAGGAAAGAGAGTAGGAAGCCATCCCCATGATGTCTAACAATAGGACACTCAGGTTATTTCTGGGTGTGAATAGACAAGAATGAAAATAGAAATTGGATTTCATTGGATGAGAAAGGGTTTCACTGGATGAGGCAGGAAAAAAAATGTGGTCATTATAGCTGGTTAGAGATCCACCACCTCTTTCTACAAGAGGAAAACCATGTGCATCCCACTATTCCAAGGAGTATTCCTTTTTGAATTTTATGTGGCTTAATTGATAAAGAGAACTGGAAATCAAGACATTCTGGTTCTGTTCCCATACTTTGAATGCTTTCAGATTGCTCTTTCTGACTCTGACTTTTTAAGACGATTGTGAATTCATCATAATATCCTCAGCGTGCAGGAGTTTAAGAGCACAGCTACATAACCATTACATTGTAAGTACTTCTTAATTCAAAAATAACAGGAACTAAATGTAGGCTGGAGATTTAATAGTCCATGATATCAGCTTAAATGAGGCTTCTGGAGTTATATTGTTTTTAAAAATCGGCAGTATTCTGTTATTTAAAAGCCACTCTGAAAGTTGGAACACACAGGCAGGCAAGAAAGGGCTGTTTATCATTACCCAGGACTGGCTAGAGGTGGAGAAAGGATATGGAGATCCATTTTGCTAATTTTATTCTTATTGGAAGAGATACTCTCACCTAGTTCGTGCTCCCAATTCATTCTCTCTTGCTCTTTCCTTAATGATTGAAGCACCTCTAGCTACAGCCTTGACGCCCACACCTCCAGGTCGCCTAGATCTACAGTGTTTATGGTAGTGGTTCTCAGCTCTGACGCACCTTAGGATCACTTGAGGCGTTTTAAACATTACTGATGCTGGGGAGTGGGTGTGGCGCAGTGGTTGAGCACAGACCATTTAAATCGGAATCTCTGGGGCCAGGGCTTTTGCATTCTAATGTGCAGCTATACAGAGACTGATCCTGGCGAAAAGCTACAAGGGACATCCCCAAGATCTGGTCTTGACTCAGGTTTTTCTTCTCAGACAGCAGGTTTCCAGGATAGTGGAATCAACCTCTGAAGGGATTTCTGACTCTCTGGGGAAGCCTGGAGTGATATATATGGGCCACACTTACTGTAGAGACAAGATCTACTTCATCCCTTCCTTACCCCCAAGACTGGAGTGGAAAGGAGTAGTTACCTCGGGACTCCTCTAATCAAAACCCAAAATCCTATTGCAGGGCAGAGGACTTAGAAATAAATGTCATAGAGAAACCACGGCCTAGCATTATCCATTTAGATTCAGTCTGGCTCTTACAGATGGGTTTCTCTGTGCTCAGCAACTTTCATATTTCATTTCAGGGGTACATCACCCTCTTTGAGCTAGAGTTAATGGCCCATTTTACACACGAGGAAACAGAGACAATTTCAGAGAGCTTAAGTGATCAAGAAAAAATCACTCATCTCAGAAGTGGCAAAACCAGGATTCAAACTCAATCTTTCCAATTCCAAGTCTGTTTCTTTCTATTAGATGGTAAAGTGTTTCTGCACCACCTTGCTACAAGTGAGCATTCAAACAGCAGCTGTAAACAGGAGACAAACCAGTTCATCTTGCTTGCTATTATGACCACCATCTCCCTTCTTGAGCATGGAGCTGAGCTTTCGGACATTTTGATGTGTTTCACCCCATAGTAAACCTTTCAAGAAATCTGACAAGGGATAAAAACAGCACTTCTTACCCAGTTCAGATTTAAGTTTTGAGAATTCAGTTACCTGTGCCAATACACACTCTCTTAAACTAATGACTCTTTTCTTCCTGAACCTGGAAAGAGAGGGATTCAAGAGGAAGGGAGGGAAATTGTGGGTTTCTTTGGCATAAACTGTTTCCTATATTCTACTCTGTAAAAAAAAAACAAGATAAATAAGAGGAGAAAGTCCCAGAAAGCTTATGAGACAATCAAGAATGCCTATTGCATGTTTCAGTAATTAAAGATATTGACTTAAGATCACAAACTCTTTAAAAAAGATGGAGTTAAACCTAATTCTCATCTGAACAAAAAATAATCAGAGAATAGAAGTTTAATGGGCAACAACAACCACAAAAAAAAAGTGATTTCTGAATGGAGGCAAGCCTGGGCAAGATATGTGGATGGCCAGAATACAGATAAAGTAATTAGAGGCAAAAAGTAAAAATGACCCATTTTATTTTGTTTAGACATTTTAAAAATAGATAAGCAGAAGTCCAGATAGGCAACTGCCAGATTTGTTTTTCATATCTTGAAGAGTTCTGATCATTACACAGATGACATTTAAAATCCCAGTGAAATCATGTTTTAGAGTTTTATAAATATTTATGGGCATTGCATGAAATTGATCAAGATGAGGAGAAAAGACAAACTTTGCCTTTTTTGCCATCTGCCTCACCAGGGCTGCTAAACTAGTGTTTGGATTCCAGCCTCCCGGCCGGGAGTTAAGGATGCTCTCAGTCCCTGGCCAGCCAGGTGGGTCGGTGATAGCCCATGCCTGAGAGCAATTCACCTGAGAATATTGTTTCAAATACCCTTCTGTTTGTCCCAGTTTGGGGTCCAAATATTTTTATTTTCTATGAGTAGCAGCATGTGAAAATGTTGGGAAGCCTAGACTCGAAGCAACAACCAAGGTAAAATCAAAGATTTCTACTGTAGATGAACCATGTCAGAGTTAGGAAGCCTAGATTTGTTAGGGTAACGTAAACCCCAACTTCCCCCCTCACGCAGCCTGTGCTCTCTATTCAAACAGGCATCCTCCAATGGGAGAAATACGCATGTGTATGTCCTGACCTTTCCCGATATTTCCATAAGTAGCCAAGAGAGGGCTGCCATACAAAATTCATGAAATTCCTCTGTTCAGTACAATACTCATGGAATATCCAATATTCATGAAATCCCTATATTTAATAGGTAAATAACAAATGTTATTGTATCTTATACTTGAAATTTGAACTAAAACGCAGAGAAAATGAGAAAACCTGTATTTTTGAAAGCAGAAAATATTGAAGGAAAATATATATGTACCCATATGCATATACACCCATACATATATTTGGCAGATAAGTATAAATGCTTGAGATTTTCAAACATCAGCTCTTTGAAGAATGCCTTAGAATGGTCACCCTATTACATACCCTGGCAAATAAACATAAAGGCGCCTATTTAAGCATGTGCATCCAGGTCTAGCCTGAGGAGAAAGCATGGCATTCTAGGATTACAACTATAATTCTACTTTTACAAAATTGAACCATACAGCATTGTTAGCACTAAGTGCCATTCCCTTGGAGGTTATATAAAAGAATGACGGTATATTGAATGACCTTTAATTATTCAGTTTCCTTCTAAGGATAGTGATCTGTAGTCTAGATCCAACTGTGGGTCAGAGACTAAACAAGAGAAACTCAACGAGAATAGCAGCCGAGGAACAAATAACTTAAAAAACACAAGTACCTGATATGTTTCCTTCAGACAATTCTCCTTGTTTAGCATACACGTACATACATGTATATATGTATAGATTTATCTCTTCCTCTCTTTTGAAATAAGCCTACTACCGCCAGATGACAATGGCAAATTTGAATTTTAAATTTTGAAGGGCTCCGAATGCTGCATGCAAGAAACAGGCAGCAACTGAAGAGCAGAGTATCACCTTCCGAACACATAACCCAACTGCTGCTCTGCAAACTTTGGACCTTGGCAACGGGGGGCTGGCAACAAGCAGCCCTGGGGGCTGCCTCTGCTACTGCTTTCTACAGTGAGGAAATGGATGTGAGTGTGGTTTCATTCACAGTGAACACCGCACTAGGATCTGGTTCTTGGAAAAAGCATCAGAGTACTCTCCATTCTCTCCAGGCCAGGGAAGGTGCAAGCAATAGGCCCAACCAAGTAAAATGAACACCTTGATTACCAAGTGGCTGCCAAGGAGACCTTCAGTCTGTCTGCACCAGCATTCCTCACAATAGCTTGTTCAGCCAGCAGAAAACCACCCTGAGTACACGGGAGGTGTGTCAGGCAGCTGGCTGCCCACTCTAATTGCAGGCTCTTGTCTTCACACACTACCACTTAATTGTGAGGGGATTCTAACCACGCTGTCCCCCACAAAACAAAAGAAGCGTCCTTTAAAGTGCTAGGTGATACATGAGATGATGTTTCTAAGACGCTGGGAGATGGTAAAGGAAGGCAAATTTGGAATTTACAGAGAGCCCATACTGGAACAAATGTTTTCAAGTTCAACCGAAGGTCAAGAGTTTGTTAGATATGAGAAACATGGAAATAAATGTTCTCTCTCTTTTCCAAGTGATTTCAGGAAAATATTCACTCTGAGAAAGCACTTCCTTATGCTTCTCAAGATGAAAAGAAGCTTTCTATTTATGTAGCATCCAAATGTCCTGGTGAGAAGCAAAGCTTATTTGTCAAACACACTGAACCTTCCCACCCATATTGACTCATCCACTGTCTCGGATGCACTCTGCAATCCAGAATCTTTAAAAAGGAAAAATCACATATTTTGTTAGTGTTTCTTCCCAGATAGTTCCTTATTCTGACTTTTGTAACCGCGTTTGTTTTTTTTTTAATTTCAATATGTTACTTTTAAAAGCTTTTATGTTTATTGCTAATTTCCCCCTTTGGGGGCTCATTTGTACAATATGGTATGTGTGTTGGCTTGTAATTTTGGAGCTGAATTTATGGGTCTGCTATAGTTCAAATGATATTCTATTTTTGCTTGTTTTATTTTTGCCTGGGCTTGATATGTTTTACGAGGTTCTTTCCTATAGTACTGGCATTCATATCCAGCATAACTGAAATTCTATGTCTTATTTTATACTCCTTCAAAGTTTCAAATGTACTTATTTTCTTTTCCTTTGTGTGATATTGGAGCTTGCTGTGATTTTTAAAAAAATATCTGGAAACATTTCCTTCCACATCAGAAACGCAAAGTTTGCAAGAAACTCCTCTGGGAGTCTTTAAATGTGTATTTGGAGGGCAGAGAGGAGAGGCAGTCAGCACTGGTTCTTCTGCCCACTGAGTCCCTCTGTACAGTTGCAGGGAGGGGGACGGAGCTGGAGTGAGGACACAGAGGGTTTGATTCTCCACCCCTTCCCTGCCTGTGTTTCCTTTTTCTGCTCTAGCGAGGTGCTGCCTCATTGCTCCCATTTGTAAACAGACTGCTCTTTTCTAGGCTTCTCACTTTCACAGCAAAAATGAGCCCAGCTGCTGGTGCCAGGATATCTTGTATGGGCTAAATGGACTCTCCAAGGAAAATCCGAAAACAAAGGACAAACTTGTAAAGTGGTTTGGGGAAACACAAGGCAGTACAGAGAGATGGGCGTCTGAACTGGCCCACAGAATAATAATCTTCGCAAACCACCCAACCCAAAGGAAGTTTTTAAAAAAGCTTAATGATTCCTCAGGAGACTGTGGATCTAGCCCAGCCTTCCCTATAACTAGCTATATGACTTTGCACAAGCAGCTTTTCCAGGACTGATTTTCAGTAAGCAAGAGATGAAAGGGACAAAAGAATCCTTAGGCCTAAGTCCTCTTTCTAGTTTGGAAATGGAATCTTGGAGCAGGCTAGGGACCTGCCAAGGTCAAAGGTCATGGTTAGTTAGAGGCAGGTCCTCTGACCCTCAATAATGTTTTTTTGTTTGTTTGTTTGTTTTGGATCATATTATACAGTTATTCTCACCTGTAAAACTCCAGTGGCAGTAGGGCAGAGGGGTCATGGCTAAAGTTTCTTGAAGTTTTTAATATCTACAAGTCCATGACTGTAGGAAGCTGGACTGACGGATGCTCAGGGCAGCCACTTCTTGTTCCTCTAGCTATTCTTTGATTGTCTCCTTCACCTCATCACTGCTTTCTTCAATTATCCTCCCTCCCCCCATTTCCCTTCTGTTCTTCATGAGTCTTAATTTGGAAATTTACCAGAAGGTCAGTGTATAGTGTATTTTGCATAGTTTATTTCCTCTGGAGAAAAAGTACTAGAGATATCCAATTTGTAAATAATATATATATATATTCCTTCAAAGAGAAGGGGTTTCCAAAAGTAATTTTTAGAGAGATGGAATTGGGGAGAAAAAGAGCTCATTTCACATTTTGGGTTTCAGAGTTTTAACCATTTCTATAAAAGAGTGATAGAAAGAAAAGTTAGGAGGCTTGCTTCTGGAAAATGCAGCATTCTAATTCAAGTGTTGTCTGAGAAGATAAAGCAGAGAGTACTCATTGTGCTAATGTGAAAAAGATGAATGACACCTAAATGGGTTTTCTTTGCATCACAGACCGTGGTTAAGTGTTTTACATGCATTTGTCACTGCTATTAATGTAATCACATAAAACTTTCTCTTGTTCTCAAGTGCTTTTAAAGTGAGCTATTTGAGCTTTTGATACTGCAGATTTTCCTTCTCTTTCAAAATTAGCAAAGGTAATATGTAAGCCCTGAAACTTTTTTTAAATGTAAGAGCAGAAGTAAAGAAAAGAATATGGCAGTTGCTTGGGTAAATTGAGAACTGTGGATGTATTTCTCAAGGGCTGTTACCCATAATTGTAATAAAAATATCCTGCAAGGATCATAAAAGGTGTTGCAAGTGTTTTCTGTATTCTATAATATTAATGACAGATCATCTATGCAGGCCTTCCACACAAATATTCTTCCCCTGCTGTGCTTTCTCTCTGATACAGGAACCCACAGCTACCTCAAAGAGAGACCTCCCCCACCCCAAATCCCTGCTGTACCCTACCCAACAGCGGAATCTTGGGATGGAAACAGGTTGGTGATGGACTTTGCTCTGACACTGGTTTCTGGAGCCCACACAGTTATAACAGGGGTGAACTTTTTACAGAATAGTGAAAAGCTCCTCTTTAGCCTTTAGTTGCACCCCCACCCCAACCCACTGGAATAGAGAGGGAACCTGCCCCCTTTCTTCCTTCAACCACACAGACTTGAAACTTGACTCTACCATTTCCTGGCTCCGTGGCTTGGGCAAATTATTTAATCTTTCTAAGCCTCAATACCTCATATTAAACACACCTTATAGGAAGTCACTGAGATAACACATGGAAAGAATATAGCATAGAGCCTGGCACACAAAATGTGCTTACTAATAAATGTTAATTCTGTCTACCTTCTTACTGATGAGGAACAAAAGTGTCCTGGAAAACCCTTAGGACTTTCTTAACCTGCTATAGTTAAGAATAAGTAAACTCAATTTATAAACACTGAAAAATTCCTTGGATGAAATGGCATATTTCTCTTAGGAGTCACAAACATTTCCAAGTCTCTGAATTCTGTTTGTGTCCTAAAGTTGGTTATTTGAGGTTCTAAAAGACTCAAAGGTACATTCCAAGGAATCCCTACATCTGAAAGTGATTTCTTCCCATTATAAAGATTATAATGAGCCATGTGGGGAAAAACTTATTACGGAATGATAAGGTCAAAAATTTATTTTTAAAATTAGTTTTGTTTTAAAAAACTGAAATCTAACATACGTACACACACTCAAAATGGAAGGTCATTAACAAAATGTGGGGACCATAAAACATATGATGAACAAAATATTTCAAAGAAAATGATGCTGTGACATGGGCCAGTCTAAGGAGAAACCGAAAAGAAAAAGGAAAATAGATGCTGTTTACTTATTTAATTTATTTTAAGATATAAGGTTACATGTTCATTATTGTATCCTATTGTTACACGAAGCTGAAAGTAGACTCCAGGAAAGGTCGAATTTTTTACAACCTTTTCATTAGGCAGGTTATGATAGAGAAAATCAGAAAGGAGGGGGAGGGGATTTGAAGACAATTTGGGGAATTTATCCTTGAAATGGGGGTAAGTATCTTTGAGATATTTTTCCACAAGTTGATGCAGAGTTGGTAGACTGTAGTAGAATAGATTTGCCCAAAGCTCCATGGCTTCGCATATGAAACTTTGGAGAAATCCCAATTTACAGATGGTCAAGGAAGAAACAGGCAAGCTTTTTGATGGATTTCCAATTAACCATAGATCTCTAATTTGGGAAGAGTAAAGAATTGCTGTTTCAAAAAGTGGTCAAGTCACATAACAAGTACGCCTACTTCCTGCAGCTGTGAAATTGAAGGCGCTGAGATAAGACTGGAAGATGGAGCTATTGACACACAGTGGGTGAAGCAGCCAGTGCTTGGGGCAGACTGCAAGAAAGAGAGGCAAGGCTTCGGGGCAGCCAAAGTGAAGGTGTAGGTGTGGCCACTACCCTGCCAGAGAACAACAGGCTTCTTTCTCCACTGGTTCCCCATCTGCCCTTCCTCAGGTGCTACCCTCACCTGCTTCCTACTGGCTTTTTTTAACTGGACAAGATCTTCTGACCCTTAGCAAGGAGAAAAATGTCCCTTGATCTGGGAGATGACCTGAGGTATCACCTGTCAGCACACAGCCAGGGAAGACAGATTATCAGGAAGTTTAAGGAGAAGCAGATTTAACAAAGCAAAATATCTTGGGGCAAATAGGAACATGGGATAAAAATCCAAGAAGGTCTAGATTAAGAAGACAGAGGGGCCGACTGGATAGCCCAGTGGATAGGGCGTCGGCATACCACATGGGAGGCCCTGGGTTCGGTTCCCGGGGACCTCTCCTAGCGGGCAGACCCCCTTGAGAAGGGCAAGCC
>PVKH010030096.1:0-12533 GCA_004027955.1 Chaetophractus vellerosus | reverse complement strand
GGAGGTTTTACTGATGCTTCCAATGCCAGTCCCACAGGCTCTTCCTTGCTTCCCCACTCCATCTTGTGTCTCCTGTCTTGGGAATAAGAACCCCGGCTTCCAGAAACATCAGGTTATTGACTCATTTTCCCAGTTCTACAACACATATAAAATATTTCAGAATTGATCTACCCAAAACACTCTATATCTAGATCTTTATACCTATCAAATCCACTAAAAAGAGGTCATTATGAGTTTGCAGTTCTTTCTTCCTCCTCTAAATCGAAGGTTTGTTGTGAGAGCATTGTGTTGTAAAGTTCCTTGAACTGGTTCCCCACCCCTCCTGTGTAGTCTAGCTATCCACTTGAAATAAAATTGGGTTCTTTTTTTCTGTTTGCATCAGTTTTAGGGGCTCCCCCCCCAACATTGTTGATTTTGTTTTCTTAGCCGAATATGTAGAACATTAACATACCCCAAAAGTATAGTCACAGGAGTGTCACTCGCTTCCTTACCCATTCATTTAGCATCTCTTACGCTTGTAGGTAACCAATTTCATTGTTTTCTGTTTTTTTACTTCTTGTGCCTCTTGTTCTAAATAACAATAGATTTATGTATGTTTTCTTATTTCTCTTTCTCACTTACACAGAAGGTAGAGTACTGTAGATACTCTTTTGCACTTTGCCTTTTTGATTGTTTTTTTATACTAAATATCTCCTGGGAATCATTCCAGAAGAGTTCCTAGAGATCCTCTTTGTCCTTTTTTGTATCTACACACTGTACCACATTGTGTGAAGTACACCTATATTTGGGTAGTCAGGCAGTTCCCAACATTTTGCTATTATAAATAGTGTGGCAGTTAATAACCTTGTACATATGATTTCTCATATTTTGAAGGTGTACTTTCAAGGTAAATTCCTAGAGGTAGAATTGCTGGGTTGAAGAGTAAACGCATAAGTAGTTTTGCTTGTTATCGACAAGTTTCCCTTCACAGGGTCTGTACAATTTTGCATTTCCATTATCAATGTATGAAGGTTCCTATTCCCCTTCAGCCTCAAAAAGAAAGAGCATTGTCAAGCTTTGGAATATTTTCCTATCTAAAGGGTAAGAAATGGTACATTGGTTTAGTTTCAATTTTAATTTCTCATGAGTGAAATTGAGCATCTTTTCATATGTTTAAGGGACACTTTAATATGTTATTTGGGAACGGTTCATGTCTTTTGGCTCTTGCAAAATGGGATTTTTGGTGTTTCTGTCTTCAGTTTTTTAAAAATTCTTCATATTTTAGGTATACTAATTCTTTATCCATGACACACAGCTCAAATATTTACTATCAATTTGTCATTTGTTTTTTAACATTGTTTATAGTTTTTGCCACTAATTTTTTTCATAGATTAATGAACCATTTCTCTTCTTACATCTGGATTTTGAGTTACAGTTAGAAGGTATTTTAGTTTCCCAGGGCTGCTGTAACAAAATACCATAGCCGGTTGGCTTGAAACAGTAGAAATCATTCTGTCCCAGGTTGGGAAGTTTCCAAAGTGTCGGCAGGGCCGTGCTTCCTCTGAAGGCTCTGGGGAGATTCTTTCCTTGCTTCTTCCAACTTCTGGTGGTTACTGGTAACCCTTGGCTTTCCTTGGCTTGTAGCTGCATCACTCCCGTCTCTGCCTCCATCTTCCAGAGGCCTGCTCTGCCTGTGTCTCTTCTCTGCCTATAAGGACAGTCATGTTGGATTAGGCCACTGACTCAAGCATGACTTCATCTTAACTTGGTTACGGAACCAAGGGTGAGAACATCAACATATCTTTTGGGGGGACAGAAAGTTTCTACCTACACTCGGATTTCAGAAGAATTCATCCATGCCTTCTTCTGGCATTTGCATAGTTCACTGTTTGGATTTAGTTATTTAATCCATTTGGAGTTTATTCTTGTAGCATGAGAAATGGACATAGTTTTATCTTTTTTCCAAATGTCTCTTCATTTGTCCTAGTATCTTTATTAAAAATCCATCTTTGCCTCAGTGATTTGAGATACCACCTTTATCATACTCTAGATTTCCCATGTGTAGTTGAGTCTATTTCTGGACTTTCTATTCTATTCCATCTGTCTGTCTATTCATGCCCTAGTACCACACTAGGCTTTATATACAGAGACTTTATAATATATTTTTAAATCTGACAGGGTTGTCTCCCTCCACCCTGTAAGCTCTTCATTTTCAGTGTTTTCCTAGCTCTTCTTGAGTTTTTATTCTTCTATATGAACTTTCATATTAACTTGCCTAGCTCAAGAGAAAAAGTAAAGGTTTATTGCTTTATTGTGATTGCCTTGCATTTATAAATTTTCTTAGAAAGAAGTGACATGTAAATACTATTAAACAAGAACCCAAGATGTCCTTCCATTTATACAACTCTACTTTTGTGTTTTTCAGTAATGTTTTATAGGTTTTTTTTTCTTTATAGTTAGGTTTGAACATTTCTTGTTAAGTTTACTCTCAAACATTTTATCATTTGTATTGCTGTTGTAAATGAAATTTTCTCTTCCATTATATTTTATAACTGGTTATTATTTGTGTATATGAAGGCTATTGACTTTTGCAATTTTTAAAAAAATATTTATTTATTTTTATTTATTTATTACATATCCCCCCCCTTCTGCTTGCTCTTGCTGTGTGTCCATTCTTGTGTTCCTCTCTGTCTGCTTTGTCTCCCCCCCGTTGCGGCGATGCGCTGAGACCCGTCACCGCGCAGGTGGCTTTCCCCGCTTGTGGGTGGCTTCTGCCTCCATTCACGGCTGGCTCTGCTTCAGTTCGCAGGTTGCTGGCTGCGCTCTGTTCGCGGGCAACCTGCCCCATCCGTGGCAGCTTTTTGCCCTGCCCACGATGGCTCTGCCCGCCCATGGCGGCTTGCCCTTCTCAAGGCAGTCTGCCCACTAGGAAGGTCCCCAGGAACCGAAACCGGGGCCTCCCATGTGGTATACCGGCGCCCTATCCACTGGGCTATACGGCCGGCCCCGACTTTTGCAATTGATAAGTTATTTTTAAACATAATTATCTTTATTGCTTAAAAGTGTGTAATCTCAATATTTTAATGCTTCAGAGCTTACAAATTTTTTGCAATATTTATTTCAGTTAATTCATAAATAACTTAATAAAGTAAAACTTCCTAGCAGAATATATTGCTTCAATAAAATGACCCATAATTAGCATATTAATTGCATTTTGTTTTAAAAGAATGTAACTACTATTTAACATAGTTTGTTTTCTTGGGTACCTTAAAACTATCTACTTCAGTAATATCAAATCAATTAATTTTCAAGATATAATAAAGAGGGCTTATAAGAAAGGATAACCTTTAGCCCAGGGCCTGCCCAAATATTCTCAAAGTTTCAAAATGAGGTGCTTTTAAATAGAATCTGCTGCAGATACCCAATAAATATTACGCCAGTGATGTCAACAACTGCGCCTTGTCTGCTGTGCCGACAGCGCCACAGGGGCTCCATGTACCCCCTTGCCTGTCCCTTGCAGTGGACCCATCTCATTTGAGTACACTGGGCCCTTGGTGGGAGCTGAACTAGCCGTATTTAGTGATAGAGAAAGTCATAAAATCAGAAAGCACCACAAAGCCATGAAGCTTTCTAACGAGTTGAGCTCTAGTTCTCACTGCCGCTGAAACAGTAGTGGGGATTTATGGGAGCTATTCTTCACTGACTTCAGACAGCATTCACGATACACAGGGAGTCAGAGACTGAACTGACGCCTCCAGGCCCTTTTCCTCAGGACTCCAAGGCCCACAAGCTGGCCACGGTCTCACGGCATCGCGATGGCTATTCAGGGAAGGCCACGGCGGCAGCAGCTCCCTCTTCCCTCTGGAGTGCCTTGCTACAGACAACCTACATCCTTCCTTGAGAAATCCGGCCTGCCTTTATCTGCCTTGAAATGCATTAGGTTACCATTTCCCCCACGTTCCCACCTTCACTTGAAGCTCTCTTCAGGCTCATTCTCAGCTGAAGTCTATATGGGCTAGAACTAACCTCAGCGTGTTTTCTAGACTCCCGATATTCTGTTGTGCTTTTCTTTAGGGCTTTTTCTAGGTCTATAAATTTTTTTAAATGATAGGAACCCCAAATGAGTAAAAAGCCATAATCATAGTTAGAATGTTGAGTGAGTGAGAACAGATATTCTGTCCAAAACAAAAAGACTTCAGATACTTCCATTCTGAAATCATATGCCTTGATTCTTAGAGCCTGGATTCCATCAGCCTGATAATTACATGTGACCGTTTCTCTTGCTAGCACTTCGAGGGAGGTCACCTGCAGGAAGTTAGCACCAATCCTTCAATGCGGTATAAAAAGATTGTACCAGGAACAAAGGCCATATTGAAAATAACTTTTATTATACAGATTTTTGAACTACCATAAAATAAAATAAAGTAAAATGGAAATTAAAGAGCATTTAATTTGTTTTTTATATATTGAGAAAAGTGTGCGTTTTGATTTAAGTGAAGATATTTATAAAACACAATCTTCAGTGTAAGGCATTGATCTGAAATGTTATCAGGGCGAGTTTGGGCTAAGGATATCAGCACAGATAGTTTCATAAGCGAGTGTATAAGCCAGAACTTGGGCCAAAATTCCAGCATTCTAGAGACCACATATCCACGGAGCTTGAATTTGTCACTTGAGACAAAGCCTCAACTGTGTCAACAATGATGACATTCTGTGAAACAATTTAATTATGATATTAGATATATTCTGGGTCTGTGTGTCAGATATGCCTTTACCGTTACACATCACAATGAGAATGCCAGCTAAATGCTGCTAAAGCAATTAGATTTCAATCAAGCAAGATATATGAAGCACCCTAGAAGAAAGTGGGAAGTCCCAAATACAGACAACATTGATTTTTAACAGAAAATGAATTATTTTGGCATTTAGCTATTTAGTGTGTACTGTTGTTTGCTACTAATTATGTTAGCAAAATACCACAAGAAACCCAAACAGATCACTTTTATTCAATTTTAGAAGAAATAAAAGTATATATATATATTTAGGAGGTACTGGGGATTGACCCCAGGACCTCGTACGTGGAAAGTAGGACTCAACCATTGAGCTACAACTGTTCCCGTAAAAGTATATATTTTAAGATTTTATAGAAAATGTTTTTTCCTCCCTAAATTGAAATAAACTGCATGCAAAATAAACAAAAGTGACACTGCAATAAAGAAAAGGGAAATGAAACATTTGAATATCTATGGAGAAGATTCACATACCCATAATCTCTAAATCAATGTTTATAGAGATTATTTTTTGAACATTCACGTCAAGATATAGTCAAGAATGAGGAGAGATTTCAATAAATTGGGCAAGGTATTCTTGCTATATTCACATTTTTTATAATAGCCTGGCATGAAATCTTTGAAAGAAGAAAACCTGAAGTAATACTAGATTGCTGTAAGGGACCATCAAGTGAACTTAAAATAGCTTATAGTGGGGCTCCTGAGGGCTCTGGAGACATGCAGACAATGTAGTCAGGGCAGAAAGCTCAGGAGTTTGGTGCCATCCCAGTGGGCCCTACTTTGGAATTTGCAATCCCCAGTGTGATAGAGTTGAACTCAGTTGTGTTTTCCATACACATGGCTCTGCTGCTCCTCTATTGGAACCTACAGTTAGTACTAGAGTTGATAGTTGTATGTGCAAGAGACTTAAATCTTTGGGCTGTCCATGTGCCAGTCAGGCCCTGAATCTCAACAGACTTGCAATACTTACTCTCCAGTTCATTGGACTCACCCAGGACAACTAACAAGGAGAAGATGACTGACAACAACCATCTCGTGGAACAGAGATAGTCTGCAACTGCAAGCAAGAAAGTCCCATTAATCTGCCCCATGGGACCTAAGCCCCCTCTCGATTAGAGGTGGAATGGGCATCACCAGCACAGAATCCTCAGAATTGGGGAATGGACAATGGACTAGAGTAGACTTACAGTTGTTCTACTGTAGACTTGCTGTGTTCCTAGCAATGCAAGAACTTTTATCATGGATGTGGAGGCAGTGGCCACTGGAGGTTCTGAGGGGAGGGAGAGGGAAAAATAAGTGTAATTTGGGCCCATTTCTGGGACTTGGGAGTAGGCTGAATGACATTTCAATTACAGATACAGGCCATTGTGCATCATGGAATAACTTGCAAAAATGTGCAGGAGAGAGTTAACTACAATGTAAATTATAATCATTGCTTAGTGGTAATGCCCCAAGATGTGTTCATCAGTTGTGACAAAGGTACCACACTAATGAAGGATGTTGCTGATGTGGAAAAATGTGGGAGGGCTAGGGAGCTGGGCATATGGGAATACCCTTTATTTTTTGTGTAACATTTATATAGTCTAAGTTTCTTTTTAAATAAATAAATGAATAAGGTATATTAAAAAATAAAATAGCTTATAATATTTTCTATGAGCATGATAATTTATTATGTATGACTTCATCACAATGCTTAAACATCACATGTAAATTTCATTCATTCTGAGTCTAAGTATTGCTTTAAGAATTTTATTGACAATTCCCATTGCTACTGCCTCAGGAGAGTAAAGTTGATCCGAAGTGAAATTAGTGAAAACTAGAACTAATGGAGCATCATATAATCAGGCTTCAGGAGAACTCAAGGAGCAGCATTTAATTAGGCATCACTGTTACGAGAATACAAATTTTGTGAAAATTTGAACCCCATCAGCATTAAGTATTAATTTTGCTAAAACAGGAGGAAAGGAAAATATATCTTACAGAATAAATACATAATAGTTCACGAATTTGTGTGTCTTATTTTATTATTCACCCAAACATTTCTGGCCTATGTATGAGACTACTGACATGTACAGAAATTATTCAATTCAGTTGTCTTTAATTTATGGCCAACATTTGACTATATAAAACCACAGCTTTACACACACAACACATATTGAAAATCTCGCTGTGAAGGTGTCTATCTGTTCTAACTAGATATGGCCAGGAGGAAGGGTCTATTATCCAAGCGCAGTTACTGGGAGCTCACTCAGGGCGTCTGGGAGCATTTTCCAGAAGAAGTGAAGTCATCGCAAACTAATCGGTCAGCCTCAAGAGACCTGTCCTCCGACTACTACCCTCTAGCCCTGCTGTGCTAGTCACTCTGACCTCTCCTCTTTCTTCCCCGCTCTGAACGTTCTTCCCCATGTTCTCCACCTGGAAGTTTTCTACTATTCACGTTTCAGCTGGAGTCAGCTCCGGGGAGGTTCCTCCATCCTTGCAAGGTGCCCAGAGCCCTCTAACACCACTTCCTAGGGCGCGGCGGTTCTCTTCCTGTTCTCTTCCGTGTGCTGGGCAGGTCAGAACCCAATCTCTTCCGGGGCAGCGACCATGGCGGCTTCACGTGTGTATCGCTGACACCCAGCTCGAGCCTTGTGCAGAGAAGAGGTTTAAATAGTTATTGATGAGTGAGACCTTAAACTCCAGACAAATTCAGTGCCTCAGATATTCCTACGACATACTATTATTGCCTATCATGTGTAATATTTTACATTAGGTAATATTAACATCATGTATTGTAATGTTCAGAGTAATTCCTGTACATCTTAATGTGTCCAAAGAGAGATTTACCAGGCCATTGATTTTGAAATGGAAAACAATTCATCTTCATGTTCCTGCAAAACTTAAAGCATTCAGACCTAAAGAAGTCATGAGTCAAGTGGGGCATGCAATATTTTCAGACTCAGATAGCCTTTTTAAATTGAGTTTTTAAATTACAAAATAGTAATGGTCATCAATAACAACTGCAAACAATGCAAAAGGCCATAAAGTAAAAAAGAAAATCTCCCACCTTCTCAATCATACTTTCTAAGAGGAAACTACATCTAGCCATTTGGTGGATTTCCTTCCAAATATTTTTAATGTCTTAAAAATATTCTTTCACACACACACACACACACACACAACCCACCACAGGTAATTTTTTTTTCTTTTTTCTTCTCTTTATTTTTCTCTCCTCCACAAAACTAGGATTGTATTCAGACTGTTTTCCACCTTGTTTCCTTCACTTAAAAACATTGTACTGTGAGCATCTTAGTTTTAAAAGTGTTCTTTTCAGGACATTCAAACACTGTATAGCAAGGTATTTTAAGAGTTCATTTCCAAGATGTAATTATAGGTCCTTAGTGAAAATAGGACGGCATTCTTTCAGTGGAACAGCTCACATTTAATCTCTAATATGATTTCTTGAAATGTTGACTTGCTCTTGAATTCCTGACTTCTAGTGCTCAAGTCTCACTGTGACATCACTTGGGAAGTCCAGGTTTATCCAGGTTTTTCATGGGCAGAAATGGCCCTGGGGATTTTAGATCGACCTCAATCAGAAAATTCAGAAAATTATGTAGAAGGCAATCAAGAAAATCTTTGATTTGAAAGTTAATTGAGAGTCATTTATTAACTGACATACATTTTTAAAAAGCAAAGTGTACATATACGTATCTGCTTAATAAAAAAGAGCAGTGGGGCTGGAAATATTTTCATTCTCACCTTGTTGGGCAAAGAATTAAGCCACAGTAAACAAACTGCCATGTTACTAAGTAAATATATTATCATTTTACTTGGATGTTTGCAGTACTTTATTTTGGTTCATTTGAGGGGGAAGCTAGATTTTTTTTTTTTTTTTTAGGTACTGGGGGTCAGAGATTGAACCCGGGACCTCGTATGTGGGAAGCTGATGCTCAACCACTGAGCCACATCGGCTTCCCTGAGTGGTTTTATTTCCTTTTTTGTTTGTTTGTTTTGCTTGTTATTCATTTTGTTGTTGTTGTTGTTTTCAGGAGGCACTGGGACCCAAACCTGGTACCTCCCACGTGGGAGGCGGGAGCTCAACCACTTGAGCCACATCCACTCCCCGAGAAGCTACGTTTTTGGGTAGCTACCTTCACACTGATAATAAGCAAATCTAGAATATGTTGAGATCAATCACCCATCACTGTTCAGGCCCAATGCTTATTAGTGATAGATACAGCCTCACACAAGCCCTCTGGCTTCCTGGAGTTGCTGTGACAGAACCCAGCACTAGGGGTCAGGTGCCATTGAACTAATAAACAATATTTCAGCTGTTCTCTAAGACAAATGGGGGGATGTCTCCCCCAATAATCTGGAGATAAGATATGACTCCCATACCCCCAACCCTGCCCCAGAGTTAAACTATGATGATGACACCAAATGGAACGGAGAAGAAAAAAGAAAAATTCGGCTGAAAATATTAGCATATCTAAGTGAAGACTATGTCACCTGAAGTCTCTCACTGCCTCTCATCTCTTCCCAAGGAAAAATAGGAAAGGACCTATTTTCTGGAAGAAAATGGAAGAAAAAGAAAGGAGAAAGGGTCAGAGGCCAGTGTGAGGTGAGGAGGACTGTCTGGCCCAGCTTGGTGGTCTCAAAAGTTTGAATCATCCTTCATCTTTTTCGGTGGCGTGCTCGGGTAAGGTACATGAGAGGGTCATTTGCCCTCCCACCAAGAAGGTAAAAATTAGCCTGGCCTGAGAATGTGCGGGTAAGCCAGCCAGCCATCAGGGTGGAACCGGAGATGCACAAAACCATTTCTCCCAAGGACGTGCCGCAGCTGAAAAGTGTCGGAACAGCCCCTTCTTTGAGTGGCTACTGCTTTCTTACTCGTGGAGAAACGCTTTTCTCTGAACTCATTGTCTATCAGAAACGTTGCTGTTTGAAATTACATCAGTAAGCCTAAAGCTCCCACTGACTCACTTTGATACAGAAGCAGCCTCGATTTCCAACCCCAGGGCAGGGCTTTCTGGACACAGCATTCCACATCTATCATAACTTTGTGGTTTCCAAGGAGACAGGACCCCGAGTCCAGCCCACGGTCCAGGCCTGATGTTGGCCCCAGACCCACAGCCGGGCTTGCTTTGCGCCAATCAAAACACTGCGTCAGTAAATGTTCCCCCAAATCCATGCTACGCCCACCCTATGTTAACTCTTCCTTTGATGAGACTCCCCACAGTCCTCAGGGGTGCGGTATCTGGATACTTTATAATGGTTCAGTAAGTCTGCCTTTTCCAGACACCGGGCAGGTGGCTGTCACTGCTCTGCATATTTTAGTTAACTGGCATTCTAACTCTTGCTTACAGTGAGTCTTCCCCAGGAGGTAAACCATTATAAGAAACAAGAAAAAGAATTCAATTTTAAAGGCTGCAAACGGGGCCAAAGGCTTTATATCCCTAAAGTAACGCATTAGCACCTGAGGGCAGGGGAGCAGGCTGGGAGATAGCCCGAGAGACCAGCTTGTGTGGATGAGTGTATCTTCCTCTAACTTTACATATTCCAGAATGTTCCCATTTCCTTTGATAACCATCACACTAACATACTGTGGCTCACCCAGCTGCCTGTTTGGCAGAATTTTTTTTCTGTGGAAGAGCTGAAATTGATTCCAAAATATTTGGGGAGAAACAGTATTTCACATTTTAAACATCAATTCATTAAAAAGGCAATTTTACAGAGATTGAGAGCGGGACAAAGAATAGCGGAGTTTACAAAGGATTCACCCTAGAGTTTCTCCAGACAAAGAGGTCCCTTGGAGTGGTGTCTTTTCAGCCAAGCCCCTGCAGAGTGCTTTGGTCCTTTAGAGGAGGTACAGGGGCTGCTGTGGGGGGAAGAAATGAGCACTGGCTTCGAACTAGGCATCTACGTGTAAGATTCTGCTTAAATGACATTAATTTAGCTATCAAAAAAAAAAGTGTGGAAAATCACAGCCTGCGCCCTGGTTTTGTATCCATCACACAAAGTAGTATGTACTGGTTTGGGAATCACATTTCCACCTGCCCGTAGGGGAACAAGAGATGGGGTTCTCAAGAACTCTGGCTAAGACTAGATGTTCGGGAGGCTGTTGGGACACGAGCATAGTTCATACCTTTCTGATTTACTTAATAGGGCCAGTAAGAAAGAACAAAATAAAATCTAGTTCAGAGATGCTGTATGAAGTTCAGTTTCTACCCGACAGGGGGCAGTGGTAGAAATTTTATCTTGGATGTGGTGTGGCCCTGGAGAACCAGGAAACCGAGGGCAGGCATCATATATTTTAGGAGCTGGAAATGAGCATAAAGATAGTTTGGTTTTATTTTTCTTTTTGCCTAAAAGCAAATAAATAACCACATTGTTTTGCTTACTCTCCAGAATTTTAGTACCCATTCTTTCTTGCCTTCGTCCTTCAGCCACCCACATAAATCCTCCCTTGTCCTTCTGGGCATGGGAGAGCTCTTTCTGAGCTGCAACTCATCAGCTGCCACGGGCGCAGGAGACAGGGTGGAGAGCAGCGCTGGGCTCGCCACCTGGTGGGAAGGTCTCCTAAGTGCTTACACCCCTGCGCTCCATCAGTTCAGACCTGGAAACCCCAATACACTTGCAAAGCTAGAGGCAAAAAGTGGCCTCAGTTAAACAACCGGTGTGTTTTTACCTATAAAATCTCCTCAAATACAAAAACAAAACTCAAAAAACCGTGTTCTGGCATTAACATTGTGTTAAATTTTATGTAAACATGTCCTCTAAAAGCACCAAAGAAACATTTATGTAATCTAAATATCTTTTATAAAAACATTATAAAGTAAAATAAAAGCACCAAAGACATGGAATTAGGAACCATGTCCCTTTTTCCTGTGCATTTTGCAAATGGGTCATTCTTTTGAGAGCAGAACAAATGGTGCCTATGAAAAGACAGCTCAGTTGGCATTCCTGAATCCGTGCCTTCCACGCCGGGCTCTGTCTTCAGCTACGGTGTGTGTCTTAGTCTCCTTACATGTTAAACCAAGGGGCAGGAGGACTCTCTTTCAACTTGAGATTTTAGGAATCTATAATTATTGAATCTCACATATCTTAAAATATTATAAAAGGCATGCAAGGTGTTTGCATATTATACGCATATCTGAGTTTATAAGTTCACTTTACTGAAATGTTCATATTGTACTTTTCCTTGTTTTCCCCTCTTTCCTTGGATAGGCTTCTTGTCTAACCTAGCCTTGTCTTTTCTGGAGCCTTAGAACTCTTGTCCCTTCACACAACTATATATGAAGTGGCACCATCCAACCGAGAGGTGGACGTCTGCAGTGATGCTCTTAGAGTTGGGGTTGATATACTTGACCCACGGGCCAAGTCTGGCCCTCCACCTGTTTTGGTAATAAAGTTTTATTGGAACACAGCCATGCCTATTCATTTGTGTTTGGTCTGGAGCGGCTGTAATGCTAGAGTGGAGGAGTTGCCGCAGAGACAAGTGGTCTACAAGGGTTAAGATATTTACCCTCTGGCCCTTTACAGGCTAAGTTTGCCACCCTCTGCTTTAGAGAAATAAAATGTGATTCTTTAAAAGAATTAAGAACAGCAAATTTCTTTTCTCTTTCTACTGAAAAAACATAGAATGACCAGAAGAGGAAATAGAAACAGAAATAGAAACACGGAGAAGACTAGGGAAAAACCTCCTGGCTACAATTTTTATTGACCTATAAATGTTGCTGCATGCAATGTTGACTAAATAATTAATTACAATAAATATAT